>JAVKPL010013313.1:0-73088 GCA_032173675.1 Gastrolobium villosum | reverse complement strand
TCCTGCTCGAACTGTTGAAGCTGAAGCACGCGTGGACTGAAACACATATACTCCATCACTAAGTTTACCCAAACCAATCTCCCTCTTCAGCATTAGGTCCTGCAAAGAACAACTTTTATCAGTAAACGTCACTATATTTCTGTTGTGTTTCAACAATTGCGAGACGAAAATCAGGTTACATCTCAATTGAGGCACATATAACACATTTTCCAGATCTAATTGTCCATCAAGTACAACAGTTCCTTCCTTTTTTGCACACGTGACAGATCCGTTTGGCAAGGTTACACACAAAGGTTGAATATTTGTGATTTTTTGTAAAAGGTTTAAGGACCCTGTCATGTGACGAGAGGCTCCACTGTCCACAAGCCATTGGATATGAGTATTCTTACCAGAGAGTTTTTCACTTGATGACCGTGGTTGATCGATCAGTGCCATCAACTTGTTGACAATTTCTGGTGTCAGCATCGAGTTTGTAGTGACCTGCTGCGGGGTGTCAGATGGTTGAGACATCACACGTTGGTTGTTATCCCAAGTCACCGCTGCATGGGCATGCTCCTGCATATAACGTCCCCCCGAACGTCCTCTTCCTCGCCCTCGTCCACCGGTTCTATTTGGTGGGAATCCAATGATATTCCAGCACTTGGAAGGATCGTGGTTAGTTTTTCCACAGTGAGGACATGGGAACCGTTCAGTCTGTTTCTCAAATGGCACACGTTGCCGTTCAGTCTATTTCTCAAAGGGCACACGTTGCACTGTTTTCTCCATCTTCTCCTTGGATTCAACACGCGATGCATAGCCCACCACGTTCGCTCTTTCTTCTTGATTACGCGCTATGTTACGGTGAGTTTCTTCTTGTGTAACCGTGGCATACACTTTGTTCACAGAAGGCAGGGGCGAGCTATTCAATATTTGTGACCGTAAGTTGCCAAATATGGCTTCGTCCAAACCCATAAGAAATTGGTAGACTCGGTCATGTTCCCTCTCTTCTTCAGTCTCCTTCGCGTATGCACATTTATCTCCACATGCACACGCCTTGCGAGCTTTGCTCCCTTCAAGCTCGTCCCATATTCCTCGCAGCTTTGTGTAGTATTCTCCCACACTGCTGCCAAGTTGTTTTATATTAGCCAAGCTCGTTTTGAGCTGGTACTGACGGGAGAAATTTTCCACAGCATACCTTTCTTTTAGGTCGTCCCAAAGATCCTTCACCTCATCAAAGCATTTGATGAATGGTTGGAGCTTTGGGTCAATGGTGTTGTGTATCCAGCCATTGATCATCGAGTTACACATCTCCCAAGCTCGCCATTCTTCTGCGTCTTCCTCGTCTGGTTTCTTCACGACTCCGGTTATGAATCCCAACTTATTTTTGGCCTTAAGTGCGTTTTTCATGAGCTTAGCCCAATTTTCGTAGTTGGCCTCTCCGCGCAGCAATACAGTTGTAAGCAAAATGCCTGGGCTATCTGAGTTTGCCAGGTGATACGGGGACGCCGGGTCCGACGGCTTCAACTTGCTGGCTCCTTCTCTGGCCATACTCGTAGGGCTAGCTTTCACACTTGTCTTCACAAACTTTGCGGAAAGCGTGGTTTATCAGGAATGCTCTGATACCAAAATAAACTTGGTATTTTGATTGTGTTACTATTATATTCAAAAGAAGCCTTTAAATAGGCAAACCAATACAAAGACTACGTACTGGAAAGAGGAGCAAAACAAACTCTTACAAACAGAATCTCTAAGATCCTAACAATCTCCAATATCTAAACTCCTAAACAAATATTATCTATAGTTACAAACAGAATCTCTAAGATCCTAACAATCTCCAATATCTAAACTCCTAAACAAATATTATCTATAGTTACAAACAGAATCTCTAAGATCCTAACAATCTCCAATATCTAAACAATCTAATATCTAAACCAATTAACAATCTCCAATAGCTTGCAGGAAACTAAGTGGGTTGGAGAAAAGGCCAAGGAAGTGGATGAAAATGGTTTCAAGTTATGGTACATAGGTATAAACAAGAGTCGAAATGGTGTTGGAATTATGATCGATAAAAGTTTCTGAGATAAAGTTGTTTTTGTTGACGTCAAAAGGAAAGGCGACAGGATTATTCTGGTTAAGCTGGCAGTGAGTGATTTAATCTTGAATATCCTCAGTGTGTATGCACCCCAAGTTGGATTGCAACCAAATGATAAGAGCAAATTTTGGGAAGACTTGGAGGAGGTTTTGAAGGGGATACCACGAGAGGATAAGATTTTCTTAGGAGGAGATCTAAATGGTCATGTTGGTAAAAGCAATGAAGGTTTTGATAAGAATTCATGGAGATTTTGGCTCTGGGGCGAGAAACGAGACTGGAGAAGATATCTTGAATGTTGCACTAGCCTATGATTTGATGCTAGCGGACACTTTTTTTCGGAAAAGGGAGTCACATCTAATCACATATCATAGTGGCCATAATCGCAGTCAGATTGATTTCTTTTTCGCTAGAAGAGAAGATAGAACTTCTTGTGTCAACTGTAAAGTGTACCTTGGAGAGTGTGTCGCTACGCAACATAAGCTGGTAGTCCTGGAGGTTCGGTTCAACAAAGTACTTACAATGACGAAGAGGGCCCAAAACCCAAGGATAAGGTGGTGGAAGCTTAAGGAGGAAAAAGAGAGAGAGTTCAATGAAAGAATGTTGCATGAAGGATCTTGGGAGTTTGATGGAGGAGCAAATGCAATACGAAATGAGATAACTATGTGTATTCAGAATATGGGAAGGAGAGTGTTGGGAGAAAACAAAGGAAATTGATTTCATACAAAGGAAACATGGTGGTGGAATGGAGAGGTGCAAGAGGCAATTAAACAAAAGAAGGAATGCTTTAGATCTTTGCATAAAAGTCCCAATGAAGAGAACTTGCAAAAGTTTAGATTGACGAGAAAAAATGCAAAGAAAGCAGTGCGGGAAGCTAGCGGCAAGGTTTTCGCCGATTTGTATAAAAATCTTGGGAGCAAGGATGGTGAAAAAGGTATATATAGACTGGCAAAAATAAGGGATAAGAAAAGTAAAGACCTCACCCAAGTTAGATGCATTAAGGATGAAAATAAAAAACTTTTGGTGAGAGATAAAGATGTAAACGAAAGATGGATGAACTACTTTAACAAGCTGTTTAATAGGGATAGTGATAAAAGTGAGGTGGACTTGGAGGATGCTTATGATGATTTGAATAGAAGATTTGTGCGCAGAATTAATACACATGAAGTTAAGGAGGCTTTAAAGAGGATGAAGACTAATAAAGCCTTAGCACTTGATGGTGTCCCTATTGAAGTGTGGAAAGGCCTGAGGGATGTGGCCATAAAATGGTTGACCAACTTTTTCAATAAGATTCTTCAGATAAATAAGATGCTTGATGCATGGAGGAAAAGTATAATTGTGCCTATTTACAAAAACAAGGGAGATATACAGAATTGTTCTAACTATAGAGGCATTAAGCTAATGAGCCATACAATGAAGTTGTGGGAGAGAGTTATTGAACATCGCTGGATAAGAGACACCAAGGTTTTTGTAAATCATTTTGGATTTATGCCGGGAAGATGTACCATGGAAGCCATTTTCTTGATGAGACAATTAATGGAAAATATCGAGAAAAGAAGAAGGACTTACATATGGTGTTCATAGATCTTGAGAAAACATATGATAGGGTTTCAAGGAATGTTTTATGGTGGGTTCTTGAGAAGAAAAAAGTACCATCAAAGTATGTCAAGGCAATCAAGGATATGTACACCAAGGTTCAGCTCTAAGTCCTTATCTCTTTGCCTTAGTTATGGATGAATTTACAAAAAATATTCAAGAGGAAGTGCCACGGTGTATGCTTTTTGCAGATGTTATTGTGCTTATTGATGAGAACAAAGATGGTGTTAATAGAAAACTTGAATTATGGAGAAGCACGTTGGAATCTAAAGGACTCACGTTATGTCGGAGCAAGACTGAGTATTTGAAGTGTGAGTTTTCTCGGGCAAGAGATGGAGACCAAGATCCCGTTCACCTATTGAAAGTAAACTGGCCTTGAAGGCCGAAGCATGTGAGAGGGAAAAACAAAAAATTTTCCAAGCGGAATCACACATGCATACAAGACTCATGCTTTAAGACAACATGATGTTACCTTTGTTTGTGATTCGAACACCAAGGAGATCAGTGTCAGGTTTGAAGGGTTCAAACCCTCTAACGTTGATCCACACCACCCACGTCAAGATGCAAGAACTCTTTCTTGAAAGGCGCCAAATGACCACCACAAAGATGCTTGCTATGCGCTCAATGGGTGAAGAAGGAGGCTAGGTATATGGTTTAGAAGAGTGAAGTCTTCAGCATGAAAACATCACAAGAGTGGTGCATGGAATGGAGTAGAATTGGCTAGGTGTTTTTGTGAAAACCCGTAAGGAGAAAACTCCCAAGTTTGCGCACAAGAGTGTGGGAGAGAATGAGAGAACTTTCCTCTTCAAAAAAATTACTCACAAAGTGGCGCACAACAAGAGGAGATAAAGGTGGAGTTGTTGCAATTCAAAATTCCCAACAACCTCCACTTTGAATCCTCATGAGATTAGGTCTTTATTTAGTCAAGATTCTGACCTATTGGTCATCATATGACCATTCAATCTATGCGCACCATTCAGCCCAAAAAGGGTCCAGATACGTTGAGCAGTTGCATTCAAATTTGAACCAGCTCACTCAGTGATTCTCTCAACCAACCAAATATGAATTGGAGCATATTTGGTTGACAAGATGACACTCATATCCAACCAAAAGTGGCGCCCCAAACCCAGCTTTGGATGAGATCAAATATCTTCTCTTGATACAAGGGATTTGTTCCAACAAGATTTCATCTTATCCTTTTGTTATGAAATAACTTTTTATAGCCAATTCAAACTCGAATTCAAACATTTAAATTCAAACGTTCAAACATTTAAATTCAAAATTCAAATTCAAAATTTAAATTTCAAATTCAAATTTCAAATTTTAAAATTCAAATTCAAAATTTCAAAATTCAAATTTCAAATTTCAAATTCAAAATTCGAATTTCAAGATTCAAATTCAAAATTTAAATTTCAAAATTCAAATTCAAAATTCAAAATTTAAATGTTTGATAATTAATTTAACTAATTAAATTAATTAGTAATGTCTTGGACCATCCAAGTCCATTACATGATCCATGCGCCCTCTTCCCTTTAGTTGAGCTTCCAAACAGCTTCTTGGGCTAACAGCCATTATTAGGCCCAATACCTTTAAAGCTAGATCATCATGACAATAAGGTGTTAGTGTGTAATCCATTAGGTCCAACATAGCCACTGACATAAATGGACTCGGGCCCAACAAGCCCACAACTCATTTAATGACAACACAGAGCACTAGCAATGCTTTGTTGCCCCAGAGCTAGTTAGATTAATGACTTGATCATCCTATTACACATATTTGGTTGTCGTATGTATCTCCCTTCGTCTCGGTTACCTTCCCATTAAACCTAGGGTAAGGAAACGTTTCAACCCTTGCGGTTTAGGGTAAGCTTTATTCGAAATAGGGAATCTTCAATTTACTGACTTTAAAGGCAGATCATCTCATGATCTCTTTTACTATGCATAGATTCCCGAGTCCCTGTAAATGTCATCCCGATTTCTCCGGTTTACAGATAACCTAATCTCTCACAGAGATTTGACGAATTCTTTCAACTTATCACCCTAGCCCTGTGCTCTTTCAGGACAAGCCCAACAGTGTACCTATGAGTCTCCATGTTTCAAGCAGACGAGGTATACAATCAAAGCATGCCTTCCAGAACACAGTCTAGGTAATAACTTCTGGTCTAAGGAAAGTCATACCCAAATATAAATAGACTACTCTAATGATACTGTCTGTGAGATTTCCTCATAGAGTCTCTTTTCGGGTCTGTTCAGTGTGAGCTATACCCTTATAAGTCTACCCACGACTTTAGCTAAGACATCTCCATATCTGTAGCACATGAGGTCTTTACCTTGTATCCAAATACAAGTAGATAAGTCGTGCTAGTCTTACCCGAGATCACTGATCCCCATTCCCAGTGTCTCTAGACTAGGAACATAAAATTAGGAATAAACGTGCGGTATCCTTGAATCCTCATTATCGTGATCTCATCACAGATACTCAAGAGATGCCTGTTCTATTCCGAGGGGTTTATCCAGTTTATTCATAATATATTAATAATAATATCGAGATATAATTTGAAACAAGATAAAGAGTGCTTATTATTTATTTGCGACAAAAGGTCCACATCTAATGTCCTTATTTAATCAAAAGATTGTCTCTAGGACACCCATATACTAACACCTACTTGGTCAAGAGGTACCCAAGAAAGATGCTTTTAGATACTTGGGGTCCATTTTGCAAAAAGGTGGAGAGATTGATGAGGATGTAAATCATAGAATCAGAACAGGGTGGATGAAATGGCGTAGTGCATCTGGGTTTTTGTGTGACCGCAAAATCCCCCTTAAGTTAAAAGGAAAATTCTATAAAACAGCAGTAAGACCTGCAATGCTATATGGAGCTGAATGTTGGCCAACATGTAGGCAACATAAGCATAAAATGGGAGTAGCATAGATGAGGATGTTAAGGTGGATGTGTGGTTATACAAGGATGGATAAGATGAGAAATGAAGATATTCGACGAAAGATAGGAGTACTACCGGTGGCTGAAAAGATGAGAGAACATAGATTGAAGTGGTTTAAGCACGTAATGAGAAGGCCCTTGAATGCTCCCATAAGAATATAAGTTTGTTACCAAGAGCTCAACACAAAAAGAGGTAGAGGTAGACCGAAACTTACTTGGGGGAAGGTAGTAAAGCAAGACTTAATGGATTGGGATATAGATTGGCGGATGGTGTGCCTTAGAACAAAATGGAGAAAATCTATATGCATGGTGGAGGGTTAGACCCATTGTTATTCCTATGTTCCAGATGGTCCTTTTTTATTCCTTTTTCCTCTTCATCTCCTCCCTTTCCTCTTTTCCCCTTCCTTTATTACTTATATATATATATATATATATATATATATATATATATTATTACTATTTTTTATTTTTATTTTATATTTTTTTCAACCCTTTTGTATCTTTTATTTAGGTTCATCTACCACCGACCCCAATTAATTTGGGATAAAGGTATTGTTGATGTTGATGTAATAAAATTTCTAATATTATAGATGTCAGAGTGTGTTAGAGTGTCGGGGAGTGTCGGACACGAAACTTCGGATTTTTTAAAGTGTCGGTGCAACATAGAGCTACATAATATTAAGGCAAAAAAATGAAACTGCTGGCATTATGATTTTTCACAGTAATGAGAATGTATAGCATAAAATATATCCCTACTACCAAGTTAGAGTGTCGGACACGAAACTTTAGGTTTTTTGAAGTGTCGGTGCAACATAGAACTACATAATATTAAGGCAAAAAAAAGAAACTGCTGGCATTATGATTTTTCACATTAATGAAAATGTATAGCATAAAATATATCCCTACTACTAAGCATTTTTTTAAAGGGTTTTAGTGTTACCTGTTTCATCTTTTTTGGATGAATTAAGCATATTGGAAGATTGTTACTATTAGATTGGGTTAGATTTTGAAGGTTCATACTTTCATATTTATCGAGTCATATTGTTTTTCATGTTTGCAAAAATGCAAGGATAGGGTTGCCTACAATCAATCTTCTCCCCTACTCTCGCAAAGTTGGGGTATGCAATGGGGTTTGCTCTTTTTATGCACTTATATTGTCTTCACCTTAACTCTAATTTATGATGGATCTTTGACTCCTTACTCATTCATATCTCATAGATATTAATATTGTTATTGATGATTAGTTACTAATATCATTGCGTGGTGCAATTTTGGTTTGTTTATAAAAATGGTCATGTCTGAATTTCATTTAATTTTTTGTTTCCTTTGTTGTATCAGCAATGCTATCTGGAGCATCAATTCCAATTTTGTCTCAGGTAAAAACCATCAGCAGTCAATTGTTGTCTGGCATTTATTGTTAAATTCTGTTTGTACTACATTTACATTGTTGTACTATAATGAAATAAATAAATTTCTGAATTATTCACCAACATTAGGCATGAATGAAAATGAATTGAAAAGGTAAATGTAGGTATGCATCTGTGAATATTTACTACTGTACATGTTCTTAGAAATCAGCCATGAAGTACCTAGCACCAAAGAAGCACGACCCCTGCCCTTGGATATGTGTCCTGCTTGATGGCTGGTCAGGTTGTCCGAGGTGTAACACATTTACTTTGAAAACATAGTGACAGAAAACCATCCTGATCTGACCTGTCAAAGTTGGTCAAAATAAGAAATTTGGTGTATATAGATTGCGATATAAACCAACTTAGCCTAATTTCTATACATTTATTAGCTCATCCATATGCAACTTGCATAGATTTCATGTGAAAGGTAAACTAAAGGTGGACAATTAATTTGAACTATACTTCTCTTGCAGACTTTTCTTGTGTGGCAAATTCTCCTGTCTATTATTTTTCTTAGGAGAAAATATAAAGTCAACCAACTACTTGGATGCTTTCTTGTGACCATTGGTGTAATTATTACTGTAGCAAGGTCAGTCTATGTTAAATTATATGCTTGTTAGATTATGTTGGCTTGTTATTATTTGAGTGTCAACATAAACACTGCACTCTTTAACTAAGTGCCTTTGCAAAAGAACATGGTCTACAATGATGTTGACCATGAATCATCAAATAAATCTGAAAGCTCGTAAACATTTTGACACAATTATTATTTACAGGAGAGTTCACACAATTATTATTGACACAAATTTTGGGTCAAATTCACATAAGGATATTGTTTTTCTTGCTTTAACATGTGAGTTTAAGATGATGTGGGGGGAAATAAGTTAAAAACTACTTGATGCTTTCAATTTTTATTGAAAGGTTTTCTGCCAAACATCAAAGTCAAATTTTTGATGCAATATGTTAAATCTTTGGAAAGATACCGAGAAAAGAAGAAGGACTTGCATATGGTGTTCATAAACCTTGAGAAAGCATACGATAGGGTTCCAAGGAAAGTTTTATGGTGGTTCTGGAGAAGAAAAAGGTTCCATCAAAGTATGTAAAGGCAATCCAGGATATGTATGATGGGGCTACTACATGTGTAAAAGCTTGTAACAGAACATCAAGTTATTTTCCTATCACGGTTAGTGTACACCAAGGGTCGGCTCTAAGTCCTTATCTCTCTGCCTTAGTGATGGATGAACTAACAAAAGATATTCAAGAGCAAGTGCCATGGTGTATGCTTTTTGCAGACGATATTGTGCTTATTGATGAGAGCAAGGAGGGTGTTAATAGAAAATTGAATTGTGGAGAAGCACATTGGAATCCAAAGGATTCACATTAAGTCGAAGAAAGACTGAGTATCTGAAGTGTGAGTTTTCTCTGGTACGAGATGGGGACCAAGAGCCCGTGCATTTAATAGGTCAAGAGGTACCCAAAAAAGATTCTTTTAAATACTTGGGCTCCATTTTACAAAAGGTGGAGAGATTGATGAGGATGTAAATCACAGAACCAGAGCAGGTGGATGAAATGACGCAGTGCATCTGGGTTTTTGTGTGACCGCAAAATCCCCCTTAAGTTAAAAGGAAAATTCTATAAAACGGTAGTAAGACCGGCAATGCTATATGGAGCGGAATGCTGGCTAGCAAATAGGCAACATGAGCATAAGATGGGAGTAGCAGAGATGAGGATGTTAAGGTGGATGTGTGGTTACACAAGGATGGATAAGATAAGAAATGAAGATATTCGACGAAAGGTCGAAGTAGTACCGGTAGCCGAGAAGATGAGAGAACATAGATTGAGGTGGTTTGGGCACGTGATGAGAAGGCCCCTGTATGCTCTTGTAAGAACAAAAGTTTGTTACCAAGAGCACAACATAAAAAGAGGCAGAGGTCGGCCGAAACTTACTTGGGGGAAGATAGTAAAACAAAATTTAATGGAGTGGGATATAGATTGGCGGACTGTATGTCTTAGAACGGAATGGAGAAAAGTTATAAGTATGGTGGAGGGTTAGACCCGTTGTTATTCCTATGTTCCAGATGGTCCCTTTTTAGTCCTTTTCCCCTTCATTTCCCCCACTTCTTCTTGTCCCTTTCTTTTTTACTTTTATTTATTTATATATACATATACATACATATATATATATATATATATATATATATATATATTTTTATCTTTTTATTTTTTTTCAATTGTTTTATATTTTTCATGTGGGTTCATCTACCACCGACCCCAATTAATTTGGGATAAAGGTGATGTTGATGTTGAATATGTTAAATCTTTTAGTGATTCCATATAATCCGATGGCACCAATAACAGTGAAAAGGAAATAACAACAGTGAAAAGGAAATAACACACTTGTATTAATCACAAATTAAGCAAACAGCCCAAATGGCATTTTCATATACTTAAATGTAGCAGTGTCAACACCAGAAAACGGACCCAACAACAACTCAGACTCAAATACTAAAATTACTGAGACACATCCATTAACATACTAATAAACCCAAAACACTAGCCCCTGATGCTCCCTTTACAAGAGAAACCCCCATTTCATAAAGTTCACAATCACCCCCTCTCAATAAGAATAACAAACATGATATTCCCTCACAGTCACGTGTCCCTCCTTATAATAACAGAATCTCCTTCCCACGTCCCACTTTCTCCCACCTCCAGTTCACCATTCAATGCTTGCCAGCTGTCCAATTTACTAACTCCTTTTCTCTCTCAATAACAGTTCCTGCTTCACCCACAGCACCTCCCACTTCACTCTTTCCTTCTTCAACTTGGGCCTGAACCATCTTCCCTTCATTATGATGCTTCCTTCTCTTATAAACCTTCATTGGAGGCCCATCAATACTACTCCCTTTTATTGAAAAAAAGGATTTTTGTATATTGATATTGAATAAATTACATGAGGAGTATTTATACAAGAAAGAATAGCTAAGAATGACTCAGCGATGATTAATCAATCCTAATCACAATCAATTCTAATCAATCACAATCAATCCTAATCAATCATAATCAATCCTAATTAATAGGAAATAAAAACGGAAAATATTTGAATTCTGATTTTCTACACTCCCCCTCAAGTTGGGAGGTAAATGTTGATCATTCCCAACTTGCCAATCAAGTCTTCAAATGCTAGACGGTGTAGGCCCTTGGTAAAGATATCTGCAGCTTGCTCTTTGGTTGGAACATATATCATGCGCACACTTCCACCATCTAATTTTTCTTTGATGAAGTGACGATCAACTTCCACGTGCTTTGTTCGATCATGATGCACAAGATTTTGAGCAATGCTAATAGCTACCTTGTTGTCACAATATAGTTTTATTGGTAGGGAATATGAAATCTTCAACTCTTGAAAAAGTCTTCTCAACCAGATTCCTTCACAAACTCCATGAGCTAAAGCTTGAAATTCTGCTTCAGCACTACTTCTTGCAATCACTGTTTGTTTTTTGCTTCTCCAAGTAACAAGATTTCCCTACACATAGGTGCAATAGCCTGAGGTAGATCTCCTGTCTACTGATGAGCCTGCCCAATCTGCATCAGTGTAGATTTCAATCGTCCTTTTATACCCCTTTTTAAAGAATAATCCTCTTCCTGGAGTGTTCTTGAGGTATCTAAGCACCCTATAAACTGCACTAAGATGCTTCTCCTTGGGTGAGTGCATGAATTGACTAATCTTACCGCAAAGGCAATGTCAGGACGCGTATGAGATAAGTAAATTAGTTTACCATCCAATCTCTGATATTGTTCTTTATCTACCTCATTCCCATCTTCAATACCTAACTTGGTATTAGGTTCCACGGGTGTCTCAGCAGGCTTACACCCTAACATTCTTGTTTCCAACAAAAGATCTAGAACATATTTCTTTTGTGTGAGAGTGATGCCTGTTTTGCTCCTAGCAACTTCCATACCAAGGAAATATTTGAGAGTGCCAAGTTCTTTTAGTTCAAATTGAGCTGTTAGATATTTCTTCAAGGAGTTCAATTCCTCAATATCATCTCCTGTAAGAACTATATCATCTACATATACAATAAGAATAGCAATTTTACCATCCTTAGAGTGTTTGTGGAAGAGAGTATGATCAGTCTGTGCTTGAATGAAACCTCTTCTTTTGACTGCTTGTGTGAATTTGTCGAACCATTCTCTAGGAGACCGTTTCAATCCATATAGAGACTTTTTTAGTTTACACACTGATCCATTTTCAAAACCAGGTGGAGGATCCATATAGACTTCTTCATGTAAGTCACCATTTGGGAATGCATTCTTCACATCTAACTGTTGCAGAGGCCAATCTAGGTTGGCAGCAAGAGATAAGAGAACTCGGATGGTATTGACTTTAGCAACTAGAGCAAAAGTCTCATGATAATCTATCCCATGAGTCTGAGTGAAACCCTTTGCAACCAATCTTGCCTTGTATCTGTTGATGCTATTATCTGCATTGAATTTTATTGTAAACACCCATTTGCATCCTACTGTCTGTTTTCCCTTGGGTAGGGTCACTATCTCCCAAGGTCCATTTCTTTCTAAAGCATTCATTTCTTCAAAGACAGCATCCCTCCATTTTTGATCATTGAGAGCCTCATGTATATTCTCGATATCTTTGTACTATCCAACACAGTATTGAAAGCACGGAACCTTGGGGACAACTTTCCATATGAAATATGATTAGAAATAGGATGAGTAGTACAAGATCGAGTACCTTTTCTGAGAGCAATAGGCAAGTGTAGATCATTTTCATTATGGCACTCAAGTGTTGGGATGCTGGAACTAGAACATGGTTCAGAATCCTGGCAGTGTCGAGGCTCTGGGTTATTCACACTTTGAGGAGGCTTTTGCCTGCTATAAACTTGTCCCCATTTTGAGGAGGCTCCTGATGGTGAGGATTCTGTAGCACCCCTGTTTCCAATAGTAGAGGTAATACTGTGGCATCAGTAGGTTCCCATGACTGATCTTCATCTGCTCCTATAGACTCCCCTTGAAGAGAAGTCAAGGGAAAGAAAGGAATCTGGGCACCTGATAATATGTCCCCAAAGAGGGGTGAGATTACAAATCTTAATAAGCTCCAGGTTTATAGAGAATTCTCCATACCCTTGGGCTCACTCCTGCATGAAAGTCAGATACAGAGTATACAATGCTTATATAACAGATATCAGAACAGAACAAAACATATATCCATATCATATCAGAGGCGTGCGCCGTCATTCCTAAGGGAGGACCCCAAGCGGAAATTAACGCACGTGTTCCCAAGGGAGGACCCTAAGCGGAACCAGAACATATCAGAGGTGTACATCGTCAATCTCAGGGAAACCCCAAGAAGACATCAGTGTACTATACATCAATACAGAAATCATATCAGAACAAGTCATATCATGTTATCAAATAGCTCTATATGAATGCATCTATACAAAGCATCAAAAAACAGTCTTACAGTCCAACCATAGTTCACTAACCATGGTGGAGCACTCAAGCAGGAAAAGACTCCTTAAACATAGAGCTTATCTCTTGAAACTTTACCGATACGCTTACTTGTGGTACAAGTTACTTATATATCTTCAAGAAAACTCCGATCCTTTTCAGTCCCTAGATACACCTAGAGCAAGAATCCACAAATACAAATCAATAAAATGCTATCATGCCTAGATTTTACATAAGGCATGCATTTTATCGCTTATTTTTCGTTTCTTTACGTTTTTGCCAATCCTATGCCAATACACAGGTCTAGACTACTTTATACTCGTTAGCGTTATTTAATTTAATTAGGTGTTCACTTGAGAATTTTCAACATAAATCATGCCATTCTTCTTTAATAGGCCGAGTGGAATACACTTAGAGAATCAAGATATTTTTTTTTTTAAACTTTCTTTTCAAACCATTTCCCTTCATCATCTTATTAATTTCATGTATTGAAAACTCAACACCTTAACAAAATAAAACATAATCTAATCATCCTTAATTTACCCTCTAAGGCCGAAATCCATAAAGGAGAAGCCAAGGTTTCTTTCTTTTTCATTTACTTTTTTTCACTTAATTTAACAACTACACATACATAAATATATATCTACCAAGCTCCAATTTATTTTTTTTGGAATATCAAGCCTCTCCAAGACCCGCAAGGCCGAAACATAGGGTATAATCCTTAGGAATTTTTTTTTCCCACTTCAGCATTCTCACGAATTCATCAATTTTCTACTTAATTCCAACACAATAAACCTTCTAAATACATAAGACAAATTTTGCACCATAAACCCTAATTACTCTATAAAGGCCGAAACATAAAGGGTCCACACCATGGATTTTTTTCAAATTTTATACATGTACAAAGGCTTATTTAGCCTTCATATATCCCAAACCATCCATAATACACATCATCAATGCAAGTTTTTAAACTAACATCTTTCCACTCAACCATGCTCATGACTTTCACAACATAAATCACAAGACTAAAATCATAGGGTTAGAGTTTTGTTACCTCTAATCAACTACTCAAAGCCTCGAAGGCATTCTGATAGGGCCCAATTACGTAAAGCCCAATTGAACAAAGTGTATGTGAGGGATAAGGGCAGGAAACATTGGCAGGAGCCCAATCAGGAGCCCAATCAGTTGGTTAGTGCTGTCAGTGCTTAGTCAGATTGTTTGTTAGAAGAGAATGAAGTTATGCGCGTTGCAAGTTAGTTAGAATGAGTGGGTATTAGTAGGAAGGCATGGAAGAGAAGGAAGCTCACCAAGGGGTCATTGTGTGGTTAACTCCTTAGGAGATTTCAGAGCATCTCGAAGGTTCTTTTACTTGCTTTTGTTATTTCAATTCCTGTAAACGCTGATCCATAGCAGTACTATGGAGAACCATGTGATGCATTTCTGTTTTCAATTTCCATTGTTCATTGAGAAATATTAATATACAGAGAGGTTATTCAGTATATTTGTGTTCTGTTAATTTCGATTGTATCAATTTGGTATCAAAGCTCCGCCTGGGAGTTTGGGTATGCCGAGGACGAGGAGCATGGAAGGAGTGGAGGAGAGAATCATTCGTGGTGAGCAAGCTCAGGACGAACTCATGCGCAGGATGGATGCCAATGATGCAAATCAAGCGGAAATTATCCGACAGTTAAGGGAACTCGGAGCGGGCCTGGAGCAGCTCCGTTCGAAAGAATTCCGTTCGGGTCATAACCGAGGAGGTGAGGGTCCAAAGAGAAATAGTTCTGAGGGCTCACATGGAGGTCCTAGGGGGATGAACTACATGGAATCGCGAGTTAAAAAATTGGAGATCCCGATCTTCACAGGTGAGCATGCATATGTGTGGCTGAGTAAGGTGGAGCGTTATTTTCAAGTGAATGACATTGGGGAAGAGGAAAAGGTCCAGCGGTGATGCTAGTGCTAGAAGGTGAAGCATTAAGCTAGTACCATTGGTGGGAGCTTGACAAACCCACGGCAACCTGGGTACATTTTCGGCGAGAAGTATTGTGTAGGTTTCAACCGGAGTTGTTGGATAATCCGTATGGGCCACTGTATGCATTGAAGCAAACCGAATCAGTGACAAAGTTCAGAGGTGCCTTTGAAGCGGTGGTGGGTACCATGCGTTATGCGGACGAGGAGGTTCTGAAGGGTGCATGGCTCAGTGGATTAAAACCTAGTCAAAGGAAGGAAGTACTAATGACTCCTGGGCTGGGCTTAGCGTCCATGATAAAAATGGCCCAGAAGATTGACCAGCGTAATTTGGCTTGGGCCGAAGAGGGGATAGGATATTTTGGGCCCAAAAATACAATTGGGTTGCAAAGGGGGTTTAACCAACCCGCGTATCTGAAAGGAGTGGGCACTAAAAATAGCTATATGGAGTCGGGTAAGGGCACCACCCCTGAGAACCCGAAATCGAATGCCCTAGGTAGAGGAGCTACAGGGATGACGACGCAGTGGAGTTCAGCAACGAACGGTAAAGAGGAAAGCCATGGGAGTAATTTCCGACGTCTATCAAATGCGGAGGCGACGGGTCGACGGAATAAAGGGCTATGTTTTAGATGCGAAGAGAAATGGAACCCAGAACACAGAGTGCAACCAAACAACTTCATCTCCTGATTATGGGGGACGGGGACGAAGACGATGGGTACAGGGGGGCGGAGGAAGTGGATGTTGAGCTAGAAAGGCTTCACGAGGAAGAGGAACAGGCCCTACAATTAACGTTGCAAAGTATGATGGGTCTCACTTCCAATCAATCAATGAAGGTTTGGGGGCTGGTGGAAGGTGAGAGGTTGGAGGTGTTAATCAACTGCAGAGCGTCTAGTAATTTTGTGAAGACCGAGGTGGCTCAACAGCTGGGGCTAAAAGTGGAGACAACCCCTGTATTCCGGGTTGTCGTAGGGGATGGACACAAGGTCTCATGCAGTGGGGTATGCAGAAAGGTGAAGATACTGATCCAAAATAACGTGATTGTGCAGGACCTGTATCTCTTTGATTTGGGTGGGGCTGATGTGGTGTTAGGACTGGATTGGTTGAAGGACCTGGGTGATATTCGAGCTAATTTTCGTGAGATGACCCTTTGTTATGGTACTCAGGGTACGGAAACTTTCATCAAGGGTGAACCTTCCTTGTCTAGAACAATCTCTTCTCTAAAATCTATGACCAAGGCCTTGTTACAGTCAGGTCAAGGATACTATGTAGATAAGGAAGCAGTAGAATTGGAAGGGGGGAACGAGGAAGATTTATTTCCCAAAGAATGGATCCAGCTCGCGAAATTAATGGAGGAGTTCGAAGACATCTTTGCTAGACCTAAGGGAATGCCTCCCCCACGGACCAGGGATCATTCCATCACCCTGAAGCCAGGTAGCCAGGTACCTAATAGTCGTCCTTACAGATATCCCTATTACCAGACAACGGAAATTGAGAAGTTGGTGGGGGAATTGATGAGTGATGGGTTTATTAGACTAAGCATTAGTCCATATTCTACTCCGGTTATTCTGGTGAAAAAGAAGGATGGCAGCTGGAGGGTTTTACGTTGATTACAGGGGATTAAATAAAATGACAGTCCCTGACAAGTTTCCAATCCCAGTGGTGGAGGAATTGCTAGACGAGCTGGGAGGAGCAACAGTGTTTAGTAAGCTGGATTTAAAATCCGGCTATCATCAGATTCGTATGACGGAAGAGGACATCCCTAAGATGACTTTTCGCACCCACGAAGGGCATTACGAGTACTTGGTTATGCCATTTGGACTCACGAACGCACCGTCCACATTCAACGCACTGATGAATAAAGTACTGAAACCATTTCTACGGAAATTTACTTTGGTATTCTTTGATGACGTTCTTATTTACAGTGCGAGTCCAGAGGAGCACATTGGGCATTTAAAACAAGTTTTCTCAGCTTTACGTCGGCACAAGTTATTTGTTAAAAAAAAAAAGTGTAGGCTGGGACCAAACAAGATTGAATATTTGGGGCATTTCATTACTGCTGATGGGGTTAGTGCAGATCCAAGCAAAATTAATGCTATGGTCAATTGGCCGAGTCCTAGAACAGTGAAGGAATTGCGGGGATTTCTAGGCCTCACTGGCTATTATCGCAAGTTTGTGAAGGATTATGGAAAGATAGCTCAACCATTGACTAATTTGCTAAAAAAGACGCATTTAAGTGGGATCAAACAGCCACGGACGCTTTTCAGAAATTAAAACAGGTTATGGTCAGTGTGCCGGTGTTAGCTCTACCCGATTTTTCTAAAGCCTTTACAGTGGTCACTGATGCTTCAGGCAAAGGTATGGGTGTTGTGCTTATGCAAGAAGGTCGTCCTTTGGCGTATTTTAGTCAGGGATTTTCCGAAGGTGCTTTACACAAATCGGTATATGAGAAAGAATTAATGGCCATTGTTTTTGCAGTGAGGAAATGGCGTCCGTATTTACTCGGAAGACACTTTATTGTCAAGACTGATCAAAAGAGTCTCCGATTTTTATTAGATCGGCGGGTGTTAGGGGAGGACCAGCAGCGTTGGGCTTCTAAATTGTTGGGTTATGACTTCGAGATCCAGTACCAACCGGGAAAAGAAAACGTGGTTGCGGATGCTCTTTCTCGTACTATGCATTATTCACTGATTTCTCAAGTGCAGCTGCCCGAATTTGAGGAGGTAGATGATGAAGTAAAAAGGGACACACGGTTGCGCAAACTGGTGCAAGAATTAGCCTTAAATCCAGAAGCACACGAGGGATTCAAACTAGTGGGAGGTAGACTCTTTTACAAGGATAGACTGGTTTTGTCTAAGGTATCTCGGTTTATCCCTCTAATTCTGCACGAGTTTCATGACTCCAATGTTGGGGGTCACTCTGGGTTTTCTAGAACTTATAAAAAAGTGATGGGGATTGTGTATTGGGAGGGTATGAGAAAAACTATTCAACACTATGTTACTGCATGTTCTGTTTGTCAACATAATAAGGTGCAAAACCTGTCCCCAGCGGGTTTATTGCAGCCCCTGCCCATCCCCACACAGGTATGGTCAGATGTTTGTATGGATTTCATAGGAGAACTACCTAAGGCATTTGGGGTGGATACTATTTTTGTCGTGGTGGACCGTCTTAGGAAGTACGCTCACTTCATGACTCTGTCTCATCCTTATTCAGCAAAAGATGTAGCTGAATTGTTTGTTAAGGAGATTGTACGGCTGCATGGGTTCCCGTTGATAGTGGTCTCAGATAGGGATAAGGTCTTTTTGAGTAAATTCAGGTCGGCTTTGTTCAAGGCTGCTGGTACTAAATTGCATTATAGTACAGCATATCACCCACAGTCCAACGGACAATCCGAAGTAGTGAACCGAGGGTTAGAGACTTACCTTTGTTGCTTTTGCAGCCCAAAACAAAAAAATTGGCCTAGATGGCTACATTGGGCAGAGTATTGGTATAATACCACATACAAGGAGTCGACTGGGATGACCCATTCAAGGCTCTTTACGGTATTGAACCCCCACAATTTGTAAGGGTGGGAAGTAGTTTATTGAAAATGGATGCTGTATCTTCTTTGCTGGCAGAAAGAGAAGCTATTCTGGATGATTTGAAACTGAATTTGAAAAAGGCACAAAATCGTATGAAGGCGCAAGCCAATCAACATAGGCGGGATGTTCACTTTGAGGTAGGTGACTCGGTGTACTTGAGGATTCAGCCGTATAGGTTGAAGACTTTAGCCTCTAGAGTCAGCGAAAAGTTGAGTCCCCGCTATTATGGGCCATTTTCGATTCTGGAGAAAATAGGTGTGGCTGCGTACCGTTTAGCGTTACCGGCTGGCTGTAAAATCCATCCGGTTTTCCATGTGTCCTTGCTTAAAAAGGCTGATCCGAGAATGCAACATGTTTACCCACTGCCAGATATTCTGTCAACTGAATGGGAGTTACAAGTGACACCTAATGCCATTTTGGATTGGCGCAGGGACCCTCAAGGCAAGGTTTCAAGTCTTGGTCAAGTGGCACAGGCTACCGGAATTTGAAAATTCATGGAAGGATTTTGTTACTTTGGACTCTCAATTTCCAGATCTCCACCTTGAGGACAAGGTGCTTGTGGTGGGGGGGAGTATTGATAGGGCCCAATTGAACAAAGTGTATGTGAGGGATAAGGGCAGGAAACATTGGCAGGAGCCTAATCAGTTGGTTAGTGCTGTCAGTGCTGAGTCAGATTGTTTGTTAGAAGAGAATGAAGTTATGCGCGTTGCAAGTTAGTTAGAATGAGTGGGTATTAGTAGGAAGGCATGGAAGAGAAGGAAGCTCACCAAGGGGTCATTGTGTGGTTAATTCCTTAGGAGATTTCAGAGCATCTCGAAGGCTCTTTTACTTGCTTTTGTTATTTCAATTCCTGTAAACGCTGATCCATGGCAGTACTATGGAGAAACATGTGATGCATTTCTGTTTTCAATTTCCATTGTTCATTGAGAAATATTAATATACAGAGAGGTTATTCAGTACATTTGTGTTCTGTTAATTTCGATTGTATCACATTCACCAAGCAAAGCTCCATCCAAAGCTCCATTTTTCTCCCTTGATGAATAGTAGCTCGAAAATGGGGGGAGGAAGAACTCTTCACACACTCAATTATAGCTCAAATTGATCAGTGGAATGGATTCATTGGACTTTTTCCTATGATTTTCATGTATGGATCAAAGGATTTGGATGAGTATTTAGGGAGAAATCAAAGAAAAACGAAACAAAAAAACCCTAGCCCCTTCCATGGTTGAGAGCTCGGCCAAGAAGAGAGAGAAGAGAGGATTAGTTGTGTGAATAGTGATTGACTTGAGTGACTAGAGTCTAGACTATATAGACCCATGTGACCTTTTAACAGATGTTTTTGTTTCGCGTATTTTAACTTAAACTGACCCTGAACTGACTTAACGTTATGGACATATTTTTATTTTTCTGAACCCATTTACATTAATTTTTATTTCCTAAAGAACAATATTCATAATTCACAGTATGGTTTCTGCACCGTTTTTGACGAAATGCACTGTGAATTCACTAACTGTACTTCTTTTACTTACGAAACTTAAAACTTATAAACTTATCGTTCTTGGGCCTATTATGACTTGTATGGCATATATTGGACTTTCTTATTCTTATTTCATCAATTATTTGTTTATGGACTCTACCGGCTGCGTAAACAGCAGTACAAAATACCCGGTAGAAAATACTATTCACGAGATTTTCACGGAAAGTGCCAGATTATACAATTTTTCGTTCTGAACTCATATTTGGTGTCAGAATTGTCAAATTATATCTCTAAAATCATTTTACTCATCTTAGCTCTAGCTGTTAATTCGCAATACTGTAAATTTTCCAGCAGAACGCACTGTTCATAACATAGTCATGATTACAGTCAAAATACTCGAATTCACTCACTGAATCTAATTATGGCACTTAAATCCTTAAATTAAACCTCTAATTAAGATTTACAATTTAGGGTCATTATACGGATCCTGCATAGGAAAAGACTGTTTAGTGAAGGTAACAGTGCATGAAAGAGAATGAATCAACTGGCTAACATAGATTAAATTGAAGGGAATGCCAAGTATATAATAAACAGAGGTCAATGTCATAAAGGGAGTTGGGTTGGCTTGCCTAATTCCACGAGTAGGGGCCTTAGTGCCATTAGCAAGAGTAATAGATTGTAGATTATTAGAATAAGAAAGTGAAGTAAAGAGATCCTTATTACCACAAAGGTGATTAATAGCACCTGAGTCTATTATCCAGGGTCCAAGAGATGATTGAGAAAGAAAAGCAACATGATTACTAGTGTCTTAAGGAAGAGGCTGGGAAGAAACCTTCCTGAGAAGTGCCTCATAGTCAGCACTCGAAAGAGTTACTGATCCAGTTGAAGGTGGTGTAGCATTAGTCTGAGCGAAGTTGGCAATTGGTGGCTTCAATTGAGGGTACTTCCTATAGCAACGTTCTTCAAAATGTCCAAGGTTCTAACAATAATTGCAACGAGGCCTTTGTTCGCGGCCACGTCCGCGACCGTGTCTACGTCCGCGACCACGTCCACTGTTCTAATTGGAATCATAGGTACGAGAAGCGAACACAGTTGAATCGGTGGCTGGCACATGTGTGGGTGTTGCTGATTTATCCTTGAGATTCAGAAGGCCTTGGAAAGTTTGTGACAGGTTAAAAGTCTTAGCACTGGTTGAAATACTTTCACGAACACTTTCTAGCTTCTCTAAAAGGCCTGAAAGGGTTATGACCATAAAGAAGCGCTCCACCTGCTTCTTGTACGCATAGATATCTACAGCATGAGGTAACATAGCTAAAAATTCCTGCATCAAAGAACAAATCTTACCAATATAAGTCTCCATTCGAGCATCTGGTGATTTGCGCAATTCCATTATCTGAGAAACAATGGAATAAAGCTGCTGAATATCATTGGTGTAGAGATTTTTGGCTTTCTCCCATACGTCATAGCAGGTCTCAAAGGGGATGAAAATGTCTATAACTGTCGGATCAATGGATTGCCAAAGGATACTCAGCAATTGAGCATCAATCTTTTCCCATTCAAAAATCTGATCCTTTGGAATATCAGCAGACTTGGTCGTGAGATGTTTACCGTGTCCCTGACCAGTAAGCCAAATCTTAACGGAGGTAGACCAGGTTTTGTAAGTTGTAAGTAACAGATCTGGTTAGTTTCATCGTTGTAATGGATGTGGTAGTACTGGAGATAATGTTGGTAGTGTTTTCGAGTGCTTTACTTGAGCTCTCCATCACAAAAAATAAAAAGATGACTAGAAAATAGCAAGGAAATGCAAGGAAGCAAGAAATTGCGCAAAAACATTGCAAAAAGATGTCCAAATAATGGGAATGGTGGCTGGATGAGGAGGCGAAAATACTTCCTAACAGATGGGACCTACAACAAACGGAGACCAATTCTGGAAAGAGGACGAGGAGGCGAGCGAGATGGTGGTGGTTCGGCCTGGAATGGTGGCTGGACGGTGGCTCACGCGCTGAAAAAGTGGCTTAGCCGCCGGAAACTTCCACCGGTGCGTGGTTGCTCCGATGATCACGCGACTTGCACAAATGAGGTCGCCTCCTTGAGTCGCTCCTGGTCGCGTGGTTGTTATCCAGAAAACATGCCGGAAAATGATCTGGTAGTGGCGGATAGTGGTTTCCAGTGATGAACGGAGGCTGACGATGTTTTTTTTTTTGACGATCCGAGGTTGAGGACAAGCAATTGGTGACTAACTAAAGGGTTAGGTGTGAAAAGAAAAGAGGGTTGCCCGTGTGATGCACGACAGAATAAGGTTTTTCTGCAAAAGCAAGGTTTCCCATAACACAAGCTCTAGTTTGAACTTGAAAGTATGAATGTATTGTATTCAATTGTATGTAATAAAACTGTACAAGAGTCCTCTATTAAAAAGGCTAAATGACCTAATGGGCTTAGCCCAAATAACCTTATAGAATAATAAAATAATAATAATAAAACACAATATTATTTCTAACAAGAATTTTGGAAACTTATCTCTACTGTTTTTGTTATGACCAGCCTAATGACTGAGGACATTTCCTTCCTTGGACTGAATTTTGGTACAATTCTAGCTACCATACAGCTAGGGATGTGCAAAATATCCAATTGATCCAAACCAAATTAAAAACTAAACCAAACCAAATTAAAAAAACGGTTAAAAAATATATCCACTTTTTAATTTTAAATATGGTTTGATTATCCATTTATGAAATGGTTTGGATATACTGGAATCAAATCATATCCATTTTTAATTTTATATAAAACTGGTTGTTGCTGAGCTCGTTCAATCACTCGTGCACTGCAAAATATTCATCAAGCGATGGAAGGTTGAAGTCGAAGTTGCAATTTTCAAGATCTGGGAACTCATTGAAGCAAAGTTTCTTGTTTTGGTATGGTAAGTGGGTTTGCCAATCAAACTCGAAGAAACCCTCTAATGGCGAAATTTTCGTGATTCTGTTACATACATCATTACAAAACACAAAAAAAGAAAAGAAAAAGGAAGCAGTATTGCGCAAGACACGAAAACAAAAGTCCTTATCGACCTCGAAAGTCGCAAGAGATTGTTCCAAAAATCATTCTAGGAATACTCTTTCCAAGTAAATAAGAAATCATCATAGTATAACCGAAAAAAATAAATTAAGAAAAAACATACGTAACATTAAAACAAATTGTTATAAAACCGGTTTCAATTTCTTGAACTCATTTAATTACATTATAATTCATTGATCAACATCCTATTCATTAAAAAAAAAAAATTATATTATAAAACCGGTTTTAATCTTGATAACTGGTTTTGATTTAAAACCAGTTGTGAATCACAAACCCGTTTTGAAACAGGTTTGAACAAATTAAAAACTGGTTTTTAAAAAAAAGTGGTTCGGTTTAAAATCCAAACCGTTTAAAACTGGTTTGGTTCGGTTTTTGACAATAATCAAACTGAACCACTCCATGCACATCCTTACATACAGCTGCCAAAACCACTCCCTTTGAAGTGGTTTATGGTAGAGCCCCTCCCTCTATTGCCAAGTTAATCTTAGGAGAAACTTTCATAGAGTCTGTGTCCCAGGACCTCTTGAGCAGAGATGAGGCTCTGTGTCAGTTAAGATTTAACCTGCAAAGAGCTCAAGATCACATGTCTAGGAAAGCTAATTTGCACCGCATTCCTTCTCCTGTTCAAGTTGGAGATCATGTGTATTTGAAAATCAGGCCTCATAGGCAACATTCTTTGGGTTCTAGCCTGAATCCAAAATTAGCAGCCCGTTATTATGGCCTTTTTCCTGTAGTTAAGCAAATTGGTGCAGTAGCCTTTCAAGTGCAGTTGCCTCCTCAAGCTCGTATTCATTCAGTATTTCATGGTTCCCAATTAAAGAAAGTTGTGGTAAATTATCCGGTTGAAGCTTAACTTCCGGTGGATCTCCAAATTGACTTAGACCTCTTTGTTCATGCTGCTGTATTGAATCGTAGAACTGTTTGGCAGCAAGGAGTTGAAGTAGATCAAGTGCTGATCCAGCGACAGCACCACCCAGTTGAGGAGGCATCTTGGGAGGACGTTTCCACTATGCTGCATCAATTCCCTGAATTCAACCTTGAGGACAAGGTTGTTCCGAAAGGAGGAGGTATTGATACGGTTGGTATCTTGCAAGCAGAGCGGCCTTTCATGTGGAGGGTATATTCCCGTAGGAATTAGTCAAAGGAGGTAGGTACAAAATGAGATTACTGTTTATATATAAGAGAGTTAGGCTGTTTTGTGAAAAAGTAGGAAATTACTGTTTTGTAAAAGACTGAGTTAAACTCAGAGTGAAGGGACGATTCTCTCACCACAGAAATGCCGGTAATAACCTCCTGTGTCCCACTCACCAAACCTCCCAACATAACATAACCAAATGCCCCTACTCTCAAGGCTCTCCTAGCCTGCAACACTGATATATAAGGAGAAGAACTGGTAGTGGAATCACACGAAGACATCACCACTTTCTTAGCACAACAGTCAATCACCACACAATTCCTGGACAACCAGTCCATGCCAAGGATGATCTCCAAATTAGCCATAGGTAACCCAATCAGGTCTACTGAAAACTCACGGTCATCCCACTGAAACACTACATCACGGTGTATAGAGGAAATATCACACTTTTCTCCAGTGGCGGTGGTAATCCGCAAAGGTGGAGAAAGTACAGAAATGGGCAACTCAAGCCCACAGCAATCGGGGTCGCGATGAAAGAGTGCATAGCCCCGGAATCAAACAATACATCTACGACACGACTACCAATAGAAACGGTACCTCTCACAAGGTTCGGAACTCGGTGCGACTGCTGCCGATCCAGGGTGTAAACTCGGCCCGTGGTTGGTGGCACGAAAGCTGCCGCCGTAGGTGGAATAGGAACCATCTGCAAAGGAATCGCTTGAACTGCTGCAGCTCTAGCAGCTTAAGAAGGACAATCTCTGGCATAGTCGCCCTCCTTGCCACAATGGAAACAAATGATCTGACCGGTGGAACACGGCCCAACATAAGATCTCCCACATCCAGTACATCTAGGAATAGTGTAAGGCCTAGTTGCACTCCCCTGCTGAGTCGATGTTCTCTTGAACTGGCTCGGCGCTTGCTTGGCAGATAACTGCTTCCCTTTGCCCTTTCCTCCAAATTTCCCGTCTCTCCAATTCGTGGGGCCACTAGCTCCCTTTACCTCGGGCTCCCCAGTCTTCCTCTTTTTGTTTGTCACACAAACATCCTTTATGTCTCTATACTGCTGAACTAAGGTTCCAAAATCTGTAAAGGCAGCTCCAGCAATGTTATCCGCAATTTCTCCATTAAGTCCCCTACGAAACTTAGAAGCCAAGAATGTAGGTGTAGGCATAGCAATACGGAAATGGGCAAATTTGGTCAATTCATTGAACTTAGCCAAGTTTTCATCAACAGACATCGAGCCCTGTAGCAGACGCTCGAACTAATCCTGCTTCCTCTCCTGCTCATCATAGGGAAAATACCTCCCAAGAAATAACTCCTCAAATAATGGCCATAACATGACCTTGCATCTCATTAACTTGAGAGGTGTTCATCCACCACTCGTGAGCATCTCCCTCCAGCATATAGGTAGCAAATATTAGCTTCTGAGGGTCCGTACACTGCATCACCATGAATATCTTGTCCAGGACCTAGAGCCATCTCGCAGCAACAATTGGATCATAGGATCCATCGAAGGAAGATGGCTTATGCTTACGGAAAGCATTCAGCCGGCGGTCTCGCGTCTCCTGATCTTCCACACGCTCAAGGTAAGGCTGCATCAGTTCCGTGAGGTGACTCGCACCTTCCATGTGGCTCAGACCATCATGATTGGGCATTCCTCCTCCTCCGTTCCTATCCTGGTGACTAGATGGTGGTGGCGGTGGCGGAGGATGCTGGCCATCAACACGACCAGTCCTCATCTCCTCCAACGTGACCCTCATCATGGTCATGTTCGCCAGTCGGCTCACCCCAAGCACGTCCTCCGTAGCTTTCCTTTTTGCCTCTCCCACGACATACATCATGGCCTGGTTGGCCGCCCTAGTGGCCTCCTGATCGGCTTGTCTAGCCGCCTGCATCTCAGCCAATGCAGTCAGGACATGATCAGGTTGACCCTTGTTTGTCTCCCGAGTTCTCCTAGGAAGTACCATAACTCTGCACATGATACACAAAGAATAAGTTGATCAGGCTCACACAATGTGGTCACGTATGCATTATTATAGCAAAACCTAAAGAGACTCACAAGACAATTCAAACAACGAGGCATCGTAAGTCATTGCAATACATACAGGCTTTTTCCCTAGAAATTTTGCTCTGATACCATAAAATGTAACACTCCGTGTGCACCTGGTGTATTAAACATACATATAGCAATAAACAAGTGGATTTACTTATTAACCAAGTGGATTTACTTATTCTTTTTCCAAATACTGCCTGTATGTAAATTGCAATAAACAACTACATTGAATAACCTTATGGCATAAATATCGGGGTATCTAGTCTCAGAACTACCACACGTAGAACGGACAATATCCTGATACAATTATACACCTCAAGCATAAAACAAACACACTGATGCTAATGTGGCATGGACAACCCCATACTCACCAAATAAGGCAACATAGCCAATCAATGTCTCAAATCAAATAGCAATACACTGATAGTAAAGCATAATCAATATCCAGTCATATCAGTAAAGCAGCATGCATAAATCAGCTCAGCTCTGGCCTCCTACCACCAGAGGTCTCAACCTCAGTACGACAAGGGGTCCTCAAGGATCTCTCCACCCGAAACTCACTTACATGTGCAATATAAGTTCCAAAAGACAATATCACTTGCTGCAAATCTTGGTTGGCCCTTGCAACAATTAGATGTAAAGAATGCTTTCTTGAATGGTGATCTACATGAAGAAATTTATATGGATCCACCACCTGGTTTTGAAAAAGGTGACGATTCAGTATGCAAGTTGAAGAAGTCTCTCTATGGTCTTAAACAATCTCCTAGAGAGTGGTTTGAGAAGTTTACTCATGCTGTTAAGGGAAGAGGATTCCTCCAAGCTCGGACTGATCACACTTTATTTTTAAAACACTCTTATGGTGGTAAAATTGCTATTCTCATTGTTTATGTTGATGACATAATTGTCACATGTAATGATTATGAGGAGATAAGCTCTTTGAAGAAATGTTTGGCTAATCAGTTTGAACTGAAGGATCTTGGATCTCTCAAATATTTCCTAGGCATGAAAGTTGCTCGAAGTAAGGTAGGAATTTCTTTAACTCAGAAGAAATATATTCTAGACCTGTTACAAGAAACAGGAATGCTTGGGTGCAAGCCAGCAGAGACTCCAGTTGAACCCAATATTAAATTGGGAATCGAAGATGGGAAAGAAGTTGACAAAGAGCAGTATCAGAGATTGGTGGGGAAGTTGATCTACTTATCTCACACTCGGCCTGATATTGCATTTGCAGTTAGCATGGTTAGTCAATTCATGCATTCTCCTAAGGAAAAACACCCGAGTGCAGTTCATAGAATTCTGAAGTACCTCAAAAACACCCCTGGTCGAGGATTGTTCTTTAAAAGGGGACACAAGAGGATGATTGAAATATATACAGATGCAGATTGGGCTGGCTCTGCATTGGACCGAAGATCCACTTCAGGATATTGCACCTATATCTGGGGAAATCTTGTGACCTGGAGAAGTAAGAAACAAACAGTTGTTTCCCGGAGCAGTGCATAAGCGGAATTTCGGGCTCTAGCCCATGGTATTTGTGAAGGAATTTGGTTAAGAAGACTCCTTGAGGAATTGAAGATTTCTTTTTCCCTACCTGTCAGAGTGTATTGTGATAATAAGGCTGCTGTGAGTATTGCTCAAAATCCAGTTCACCATGACAGAACAAAACATGTGGAGGTTGATTGCCACTTTATCAACGAAAATATAGATGATGGAAGTGTATGTATGGTGTATATTCCTACCAAAGAGCAGATTGCAGATATCCTCACTAAGGGCCTACACCGGCCAGCCTTTGAAGACTTGATTGGCAAGTTGGGAATGATCAACATTTACCTCCCAACTTGAGGGGGAGTGTAGAAAATCAGAATTCAAATTCAAATATTTTTCTGTTTTTATTTCCTATTAATTAGGATTGATTGTAATTAATTAGAATCCGTTATTTTATTAATTAGAATTAATTATGATTAGGTTTGGTGAGTCATCGGTGAGTCATCGGTGAGTCATAGCTGAGTCATCCTCAGTTACTTTTTCCTTGTATAAATACTCCTCATTCCTCATGTAAATTATTCAATATCAATATACTAAAAGCCTTTTCAATACAACAGCAGTATAATTTCATAATCTGTACAATGCAGCATATATCTATGTCATGTGTGTAAGCATCCCACTGGCCAGAGAATAAAAGGTAGGGATTACATACGTCTACAAACTACAGTATAAGGCTCCTCGCTTGTACCTCACCCACAGAGTTACCATCTTGTATGTCTCCACATACTCAGGGATTACTGTCTAGGTGGAACACCATATACATATCATATGGCAATTGCACTCATAAAATAGCTCAATAGCATATCAATAATCATCACATATTTTCATAAAACACAGCATGCATATAAACCATCCCTCCATGAGGTATGGTGGAACCAACAATGGGCAAAACCGAGGACACGAAAGCTTACCTGTCAAGCTAGCAATCTCAAGTTAAAAACACCGGATCACCAAACAGCAAGGTCACGATTTGTTCATACCAGAAATATCATTAATATTCACAGCCCAAAGTTCCATTAAGATTCTACATAGTTTTTAAGGCTTTCCAACTTGTTTTAAGTGATTTTAGGCTCAATTTGCCAAAAGTATTCGAATACTCATCGATAAGTATTCGAATACTTCATGTTCTCAGAAAGTCTCCCAATACTTTCACTAAAGTATTCGAATACCACAAAGTATCCGAATATTTTTACTATAGTATCCGAATACCACAAGATATCCGAATACTTCCCTTCCCAGAAAAGTATCCCAATACTCCTTGATAAGTATTCGAATACCACTTTATGAGTATTCGAATACTCCACAAAAAGTATTCGAATACTTATCAGACAGAATGCAGAAACTCGTGCAGTTTCTGCATAATTTCAATTTTAAGGGTCCCCCCGTAGTTCTGAGTCCAATGACTCCACGAACAACAGTTCATTTTCACTTGTTATGCATAGATTAACAATCCTTAACTTGGATGATCAAAGTTTCCCTTTCTAATGACTCAAACAAGCTAAAATCGTGAAATTTCAAGGGAATGATCACGAGTTACCTCTAGGCTTGAGAAAACAGAAAAAGGAGGTGGTTTGGTGGTTTCTATACCACACTACAGTGCTGCAAGTATAAGGCCATGAAAATGAGCTACAAGCTTGGTCCTTTGTCCTACCAAATAGCTCCTTGAAGTTCCAAATACCAAGTAAATGGCTCTCACTTCACTAACCAAGAAGTCAGCTCACAACCCTCTCTAAAGAGTAGCTGAAACTCAGAAATGAGATGTCTTTCAACCTCCCAAGGCTTAGGAAAGGTGGCCTCTTGAAGGTTTCTATGGAGTAGGAAGGTGGAAACAAGGTGGAGCACTAAGGTAGCTTCAGAATTTCTCGTAGAGAGGTTAAGGCTTCTGACCTAGGTTAATGTGCCAACCTATATAGGTGCACTTAATCCGTCGGTATTAACTCTAATAGCTCCGCTAATCATTTTAATCTCAAACTTCATATTCTGAACCTAGCCATTTTTCTAGGATTTGTCATATTTTTATTATAATTTTCACAGGACTTTTCCGGTACGCAATTATACCGAGAAGCAGAACCGATATCTGCACTTTTCGTCAGAAAAGCGACTTTCAACGTTATTACTCCCTTGTGATAATTATTTACGTCTTTCCATATTTATTCAAAGTCAATTATGGAATTATTTCTTAAACTCATAAATAATTTATTTAAATTTCCAATTTAACGGTGCGGGTTCTTACACCTATCACTCCCAAATCCTCTTCTTCAGTCACCAATTCCCTAACTCTTAGCAACATAACACTCAAATGTTAGGTTTGACAAACATGGTCTAGTGAATAAGGTGTGTCAGACTGATAACATAAGTTTTGCCATCTCTTTTCTCATATTCCTCTGGTGATATTAGCTTGTAGCTGACCCCATGACTCTTATTGTTGGAGTTAGGGCTTCCTCCCCCATTTGTTGCATTCATAGCGTTTGATCTACTAGCCCCCCTCAGAATTTTGACTATTTGATTACTGCCTTGTCCACCATTTTGGGTTGTAGTACGTGAGCCTAACCCATGCGATCCATTTCGTCCCTCACTTAAGGTTGTATTGGGCCTTTCTGTGTGGTTGCTGGGCCGATTATGAAAAGTTGGGCGAGTGTGCAACCCAGATCCCAGCCTATTTTCATTTCCTGACCCATGTTTGCCTATAGTCATCCCTAACCTTCCCAGCACCCTCTTCTTCTCTTCAACTCTCTGAGCAAGTGTCAAGTATGCCCCATGTCACGCAAATCGTGCAGACGCAGCTCTACTCTAATCTCCTTTCTTAATCTATTCAGGAACGCCGCTTGCATCATCTCCTCATTAGCATGACGAAGAGGAGTAGAAAGGAGTTCGAAACATTCGCATTACTTAGCTATCGTCCCAGTCTGTCGAAGGCACATCAGAGCCTCATATGGATTGCCTGAAGAAGATGAGTGGAATCTCTGTAAAACTGCTGAACATAAATCGTCGTAGGTGATCATTGGATTTTGAGGTTCCCAGCATTGGAACCAATTAAGAGCTTTTCTCTCAAGGCAAATCGAAGCGGTCTCAGCTTGTTCTTCTGCCGGAATCTGATTGATTCTAAAATAACGCTACGCTCTGCTCTATATATCCAACCGTACAGGTCCTCTTCGGCGAAATATGGGACTTCCACCCTTTGCATTCGTTCCTCCTCTCAGTTATTCTCATTTGTTCGTATGTGATTCTCTCCATTGTTCGTCCCTCGCCCACTTCTTTCTAGAAGAGGCTTCAAACGCTCCATGAAGTTTACCATCATCAGATTCATTTGCTGAATGGAATTCTCCATTCCCAGCCAACAACCATCAGTTCCCCCAACATGTCGCTCTATTTCTCCAAGTCTCTGGTCTCTATTCGTGATTTTAGCATACAGATTACTCACAAGATCAAGCTGCTTTGATACCAAATTGATGACACCAATATCAATGAAAAGGTAATAACGCTCTTGTATTGATCACAAATTAAGCGAAATAGCCCAATTTGCATTCCATATGCTCAATATAACAGTGTCAATGCCAGAAAACAGAATCAACATCAACTCAGACTTAAATACGAAAATTACTGACATATCCATTAATATACTAATAAACCCAAAACAATAACCCCTAATTCTCCCTTACAAGAGAAATCCCCCTCTCATAAAGTTCACAATCACCTCCTCAATAGTAAAAACAAACATGATATCCCCCCACAGTCACGCGTCCCTCCTTATAACAATAGAATCTCCTTTCCATGTCCCACTTTCTCCCACCTCCAATTCACCATTCAATGCTTGCCATCTGTCCAATTTACTAACTAACTCCTTTTCTCTCTCAATAACAGCTCCTCCTTCACTGTTAGAGAATATAATATAAATCATTAAAAAGGCCGTCACCCAACACCTTAAGGTTTTGGGTTGAAGTGGTTCTTTAACATGGTATCAAAGCTTTAGTGACCATGAGGTCACGAGTTCGATCCTCACCGCCTCCCACTTTCTTTCAGGTGGAATTAAGAAAAGCACAAGGCAGACCAAAAAAATGGGCTTGTGCAGTACAAGACAGACCAATAATGAGCTTGTGTCATATCCACGTTTCAAGCCCAAAGGGCTCTCGTGTGAGGGGGCGTGTTGAGATATATAAAACCATTAAAAAACCCTCACGCACTAGCTTAACCTTTTGGGTTGAATTGGTTCTTTACATGGTATCAGAGCCTCGGTGTATCAGGTTCGATCCTCATCGCTCCCCACTTTCTTTCTAGTGGAATTTCTTTCTTCGCACAGGTAGGTGGGCCTGTGCATTATCCACCCTTCAAGCCCAGTGGACTCTCGTGTGAGGGGGCGTGTTGAGATATATAAAATCATTAATGTAACCTCACTCAACAGCTTAAACTTTTGGGTTGAATTGGTTCTTTACATTCACCCACAACACCTCCACTTCACTCTTTCCTTCATCAACTTGGGCCTGAACCATCTTCCCTTCATTATGATGCTTCCTTCTAAACCTTCATTGGAGGCCCATCATTATATCACTTATATATTCAAAACTTAGTCTGAAACACAGTTTAATTGTGTATTGTATTGGTACAATTTCCAACTTAGGTGTACTGTAAAATATCTGAAAAATATTGTTCTTTAAAACATAGATATAACATCTTATTACATCACAAGTATATGTAGCTACTTTGTAACATAGCTGTGGCTGATACAAATTATGTAAAACTTTGTGTTTTATTCTGTTTGAGACCTGATTTTATACCTCTGTTTACTTAATGTAGTGGATCTGGTGCCGGGCATTCATTGAAGGAAGCTGGTGTATTTTGGAGTCTTTTAATGATAGCTTCTTTTTTATTCCAAGCAGCTGATACTGTGCTGAAGGTGGTTTTCTATTTTAATGATTGTGCCATTTTCCTAGGTTTCAAACTATTTCTCTGTGGTGATTAGTGGGCCTTTCAATACTTTGTAGGAAGTAATCTTCTTGGATGCAACCCGGAAACTGAAGGTGTGTACTGTAATGAATTCTTTTAATCCATATAGCGTGTATGTGTAAATAATGACTTTCAAAGGTCATAGCATAGAGCCATTTGAGATTACTGAAGTGAGTGATTTCACTTCTGGTGCAATCCGTAACACATCTTCCTCAAACTTGAATATAGAGAATGATGTTACTAAATTGAAATAGAACCTTCACAAAAATGACTGCAAGGAATTAGTTACATTTCTTAAAGCTTCGTACAAGTCACCTATACTCAAGCCTAAAAGACTAATTTTAATTGTCATCTGAACAATATGTCTTTTATCATTCAAGGTTCTAAAACGAAAACCACACTTTCGTATTGATGTTGGTAAACTAGTTCTATTTAAAATTAATGCAGTTTTTCCGTTCAGGTATGTTGATATATTAATCAATATTCAATATTATCTGAAACAGGGTGGTTCTCTGGATTTGTTTGTTGTCAATTCATTCGGATCTGCTTTCCAAGTAGGTATCCTGCAATCTGTCATCAAATTTGAATATTTTTAGTTACGACATAAATACAAATAGATGCCTAAATGCTTGAATACATGTTTAGTATAGGCACTATTTATATGCCTCCTCCTCCCCTTCTTATCAAAATTATGGGGCATCCCCTTCATTCAACTACCTAGCTACCTTAAAGACGGTGCAGCCTGCTTTCTGAATGTTGGGACACTGTCAAGTGGTAAGCTGTTTTCTCTTTCGCATGTTGTCATTTCTTATACAAGGTGAACCAAAACTATCTTTTGGTAGTTAAATGTATTTTCTAGCTTACTATCAAAATCATCAAGGATTATTTGTGACCTAGATCTACACTCAATCGCAAGGCAAGATTAGTTTACACGTGAAATTTCATGTACGTAAAATGACCTTTTGAGAACAATATCCTGTTTAATTGCATAAGCAAACCCCAATGAAAAAAAAAATTAATACTAATTCAAAATGTCAGTTATTTCCCATCAAATCTTTTATTATTTTGGTTTCATGCTTCTTACATCAGTTATTAAACATGTGAAATCTTAAAGATGGAAAACTAATCCAAAACTTTTGCTGATGATATAGTCTTAGTGGGAGAATGGTAAGAGCGAATAAAAGATAAGCTATAGTTGTTAAGAGAAGCTTTGGAATTACATGATTTTTCTTGAAGTAGAAGTAAGGCAGAGTATATGGAATGTAAGTTCAGCACATGTGCTAATACTGGCTGGCTTTGAGGTGAAAATGGAGATTATACAATACCCCAAGTTGCTCGGTTATGTATCTTGGATCCATCATAGAAAGTAACAAAGAGATAGAGGGAGAGGTAACTCTTTGGATCAAGTTGGGTGGATGAAACACAGGAGTGCTTCAGGTGTTATTTGTGGACAATTTTATTGCACAGCCATAAAACCAACAATGCTTTATGGTATTCAGTATTGGGGGTACAGTGCCAACAAGCTGTGTTGTGATGAGAATGTTGCGATGGATGAATAGACATACAAGAATAAGATAAGATCAGGAATGAATGTATTAGAGGGGAAGCAGGAGTAGCTTGTGTTAAGGAAAAGATGGTTCAATCATGCCTAAAATAGTTTGGCCATGTCTGAAGAAGACAAATAGAAGCCCTAATAAAAGGAGTTGATAAAATGAAAAATAGCCCATTAGTTAGAGATAGATGGAGACCATGGGAAACTCTAATTGAAACCATTAACAAGGAATTTGATCTAAATGGACTCTCCGAAAACTTGGTTTTTAATAGAATATAATGGCATAGTTTGATCTGTGTAGCCAACCCCAACTAATGGGAAAAGTCATTTTTTGTTGTTGCTGGAACAACTTAAATGAAAACAATATCTCAAATTAATTTTATTTTCCATTTTAATTGTGTTCCATTTTTTTTGTTTTTTTATTTTGCTTTTGTTTCCGGAAGTTCCACTTTTCATTTAATTGATAAAAAGCTACCCAACGAGTGTAGCTCCGTTGGCAACACAGGTTGAGTAAGTGGGGGGAGAACCTGAGTTCAATTTCCGCAAAATATATTTTTGGGGAGGGGCGAGGAGCTTTAACTGTGATTATGCCTTGACTCGGGATTAGTCCCATAGCTGACTCAAACAGTTGAAGCTTGTGGGGATACTCGGGAGGCCGACTCACCTCAGAGGTAATTAGGGTTGGTATACCAAAAAAAAAAGAAATTGATAAAAAGCTTGATAGATTTTGAATGCTGTTTATATGGTCTGTGATAGGATCCAAATAACCGAAATGGAAATATATTGTAAAGAACGGAAACTACTGGTACAGTATTGATTGAAAAAATAGAAGGTTACGGCCAAGCTTGCATATTACAGAGAAACAACAAAGGATGCAGAAAAGAAAAGACAAACCCCCCTGGACTCTCCCAATGCCCAAAGTCCCTAGATATTCCCTATACCCTTGCAACCATTCCCTATCCTACCTCACCTCACAAAACACACCCATAACAGAAAAAGTGAATATTATTCCCATAACCAACCACATGCTATTATTCCCATAACACCTTATTGTTATTAGGAATCGTAACAGACTGCTTGTGTCAATTCCAATTTGATAAAGAACATGGAACATGTAAAAGGAGTGACATATATGATAGGGAGCTCTGCTTTTGGGTTTCATCATTATGAAAACTTGAATGCTGGCAGTATTAGCTAATTAAAATGTTACTTTTATTTGTGAAGTTTAAGATGGATGTTCTAATCTGCTCTTGGATGTAATTTCAATTTTTTTTTTTTTTAAATTCTTGCAATAAAAATATTGCAGAGAGTAATTTTGCATTAGATTTGGTTTCCAGGATGTGATGGAGCCCCCCTGTTGCCCTTGCTGTTTATTATTGTCAACATGGGCTTCAATATCTCATTGCTTCATCTCCTCAAGATATCTTCAGCTGTTGTCTCTTGTCTAGCTTCCACATTTTCAGGTATGTGATGTGTTTCACTAGAAGTATATCTATATTAATGAGGGAAGTATTCATGAAATCTCTAAGAGTGGCTGATGCAGAATGTGTTTGGGGTTAGAAAGATTGATGTTAGAACATTCAGGATTAGTTGCTGTACTGCGGACAACACTGAATTTTTTTTCTTTTCTTTTTTTAAAACCGGGAATCAGGGAATTATTGTTTCTTTTTTTCTTTCTGGTATTTTTAAGATTAGAGTTTCAGGACAATACAATCAAGGGGCATTTTCTTTTATTTATTTATTTACTTTTTTGGTAATAAGGAGCATTTACTTTAAAAAATAATATGGGCAAGAGACAGTATTATTTACGGTTTTCGAGAAGAGAGGGGTGGGGAGCTTTTGAATTCTTCTGTGAAAGTGAACAGTGGCTAGTAAAGTCTCAGTGGAGGAAAATGAAGAACAGCTGTAACCCATTACGATTAGGAAATAATGGGAAAGATATTTGCAATTTCGGAAATATTGACTAAAGTCAGAAGGTATGGTTAATCTATGCTTAAAAGTAACCCAAAGACCAGCTCTATTATTAACTACTATTTTATCTGTCACTAGATGTAAAATAAAGTGCTAAAAGAGAAGCATTATATAAGCCTGTTTAGGTAGCTTCTAAACTTGGTTTGCTTTTGAGCATATAAACTTAGGGAATAGATCTGACGACTATTAGTAGTTACTTTTTCTTCATCTAACGACCACAAAGAATAGATCTAGTTAGTAAAATATAATACGTTGGCTCATAGCTATCATTTTACTTTAGCTCTTTTGGCTGCCATTTCACATAATATGGTCTAGTCTGACCGGTCTACTAATCAGAAACTAGCCTAAATAATCTCAAATAGGAAGAGTAAATTGAAATAGTTTGCTTTTCTATATTACTGTGCTTTTCATTTACATTAGAATATCATTTATTATCTGTATTGGGAATTTTTGTAAAATAAATTTTAATTAATGCAATAGGTTTAGGTCTTAGTTAGTTCATTAGTTAGACTATTCATTGCCTTCATTACCAGAATTAATATCAAGTTTTAGTCAATGGTTATTTGAACTATTAGACTTATCAAAGACTTTCACTATAACGGTATGAATTTGATCATATCAATGGATAGTTGTTGTTAGATTGGTGAGTATTGTATTTTCTTGTGGGGGTTACGATTTGTCATTTTGCTCAAGGGTTCTTGGGTTGATACTTGATAGGCTATTGTCCTTGTCTATTGTTAATAAAAATTTGAAAAGATGTTACTGGAGATCATGACACCTTGTAATATTATCTGAAATTTTTGAGTGGGAATTTACTGAAATAGTGAAGTATTTTTCTTCCATTTTAAAAGAATTTATAGTGTATTATAAATGCATGCTATTGGACATTGTGAGCTAAACCCAACTGATTCAATTTGGCTTTTGTGGCAGTCCCAATATCTATCTATGTGTTTACGCTGCCATTGCCGTACGTTGGTGTTGCCTCTTCTCTTCCAACTGGTTTTCTTGCAGGGGCCATCATTCTGATCATGGGATTGCTCATTTATGCTTGGACCCCTTCAAGAGGTTCCTCCAGTGCTTCCTTCACGGCTTCCACCTAGAGACGCTAGGAGGGGATCGAACCTCAATCATTGGTCCAAGCCCAAATAGGTTATATGCCAACTCTCATTACAGCATATAGTACAGCCAATGATTCCGGTCTACTCTTTCGTGATGGTAATTTTTGTTTCAACAAATAGCTAGTCCCGTGAAGAAAAGGAAATGGGAAGTGAAATCCTACTGAGCTTGCTCAAGTGTTAAAGAAAGAGTATGGATTAGTCCAGTTCAATTTTTCTGTAAACTTGGAGAAAAGAAAGAAAGAAAGAAAGAGAGAGAGAGGAGAGAGTATTTCATGGATGGGAAACTGTGAAGAAAATGTCCAGGAGAGAATGTTAAAAAAGTTCTTATCAAGCATTGATTTCCTTTTTGTTGAAAAGCGTATTCTTGAGGAGCCAAGGAATGGGTTTTTGAGGGTGAAATGCGTTACACACTTGCACATTCAGTTTTTACCTTTAGGGGAAATATTTTTTAAATTTATCATATAAAGAGAATTTGGACATTGTATTTTGGAATAGGTGGCTACGGCTGTGAGTGGATTTTCTCTCGTGTGTTAATTAAACATAATCATATTATGTTGTAAAACTATAATTATATAAAGGTAGATTAATGATGCTTACCAACAAAAAAAATCATATTATGTTGTAAAACTATAATTATATAAAGGTAGATTAATGGTGCTTACCAAAAAAAAAAAAAAGGTAGATTAATGGTGCTAAAAGAAGAGAAAAAATATGGGGATAGGTAGTTATAAATTTATCACTGTTGATTTTTTTGGTATGGTGATGAGGATTCTTTCGAATGATTTGATCATGTTGATTAAATATGAGAAAATTTATTTTCATGTCAGTTTGTTTAGAAATTAGTTAATAGGCTTTCTTTTCCAATTCTTTGACAAGGTTTAACTAAAAGTCTATAGGATCTACACCAAATAAATAAATAAAATATATGGGATAGTTTATAATTTATTATTTATTTTAAATAAAATTATTATTTAAATAATTTTTGATAGTAAAATAACATTATTTTAGTTATTTTCAAGTCTTAAACAAGTTAACTTATCTAGGTCATGTCTATAGATATTAAAATATAGGTAATGACAAATCTATATTATTAAATTAAGAGATTAGGTCAGATTAATGAAATCTACAATCTTCATGTGATACTCATTAGCTATCTCGGATTCACGTATTTTGGGTAGTACAATAAATGCTGATAATAGAAACGATAACATATTTACCAAAAAAAGTAAAAATAAAAAAGAAGAAGAAAGAAACGATGACATTGAAATGATTTAGCAACTTTTAGGACAAAATTGACACAAGTCAAACAATTGGAACGAGATTAAATCATGACTCTAAACAGTAGGAACTTATAACTTGTTTGGTAAATTTGTTCTAAAATATATTTTTAGAATGAAAAAAGAGAAGATTCATTTGATTAGTAAATTTTTTCTTCTTAAATTCATTTTCTGATTTTTTTATCAACTGTATTTTTTTTAGAATAACATGTTATTACTGGTTTTTTTATTTTACATTGATTTTTTTAAATCAATTATGTATATCTTCTTTATAAAATTAATATTTTTTTACTTTTAATTTAAATTCAATTAGCTATGATGTAATGACACTTCAAAAAAATCTAATGTGTCATGTTTGACACTTACCAATACTTCGACATTTCAACACGCATTGCAGAGACTCAAAAAAGGGGATCAAAGGTTGCATTGCACTGCGTTTTTAGTTCCAATTATTATATTCGTTTGATTACGATTATCATTTTATTAAGTTTAATATAAATATTTGTGATATCTTATATTTCTTTACAAAATTGATGGGTATTATAAGTCTAACTTTATTTTTTTATTAAATTATTGAATATTAAATATAATATACACTACAAAAATAAAAAATATTATTTTTTTTTTGGTGAAAAAAATATATTTTAATATCAAAATGTATTCTAACGTTTCGAAATATAATATTTTTTAGAATTAATATGTCGGAGTGTCGTATCGTGTCTTGTGTTGATGTTGATGTAACATAGGTGGTGGGAAGCTTATTGATATATAAGGGTGCGAAGTGCTCTTAAGTTGAAAACAAATTTTAGGAATAAAAGTTGAACAAGAGTGATTTACCCTCAAATACAACCCAATTTAAAATAAGTTTCTTGAGCTTGTTTACAATGAGAAAGCCTATGTTAGAGTCCTTTGCTGCCATGTTAGAGTTGCCGGTAAGTGAGAATGACTTACATCACTCGTCTGGTGCTGCCGCAATCAACATGAAGCAATGGTTGTGGGGGGGGGGGGGGGGGGGGTTGTTTATTTGGAAAGCAACCCAAAGGATTGAGAGATTTTTGGTGTTTTTTATTGTTCAAACTTTAATATTGTAGGATCAATCAATAATTACATATTTACCATTAATGAAAACAATAGTTTATTATACCAAAAAAAAAAAAAAAACAATAGTTTAGCCTTGCACATTGTAACACCCCGTCTCAAGCCAGTTTGTTAACATACATTATAGTATTAAGTGCAACTAATTAGTTAAATAAATGCAAAAGCTAATCATATTAATTCACAATTAAACTCGTATAAGTAAATAACTTTTTTTTTTCTTATGTAGTGCAAAACGCGAAAATAATAACATCTATATCCTTTATTATATTTGTTGAACCATATAGCAACCTTAATTTCATGTTATGTGAAATTGAGAGTTAAGTGAGACAGTTTTTGAGTTTTGTGACTGTTAAGAGAATTCTAACCGTTGAATCATGAAATTATCATGATAAGGAATGTGGGGAAGCAATTCATGCCTAACAAGTTGTAACACCCCATGTGCACTTGGTGTATTAACATACAAATGGTATTAAGTGCAACTCATTATAAATGCGGAAGCTAAAATTTCAAATTATGAATCTTTCATGTTAACAAAGTGAATTTACTTATTCTTTCCAAAAATGGCCTGTATGTAATTTGCAATAAAGAACTACACTGAATAACCTCATTTCATTAATATAGTATCAAGTCATGGAACTACAGCATGTAAACCAGACAATATCCTGATACAGCTTATAAAACTCAAGTATGCAATAAACACAAATTATTCAAATGTGACACGGACAACCCTCATGCTCAACAAATAAAATAACATAGTTATATCCTATCTCAGGTATAATAGCCATCTATAAATACAAGGTAGAATCATATCTAAAACGATAACAAAGAAACATGCATAATATCAGCTCAATTCCGGCCTCCTGCCACTAGAAGTCTCAGCCTCAGAAACACCTATACCTGAAAATGTGCCCCACATGAGGTGAGATCTCTAACAGAAATCTCAGTAAGACAAGAGGCCCTCGAGGACTCTTCCGCCCCAAGCCCACTTAGAGGTTTATAATAAGTTCAAAATAATAAATAAAATGCATGTTCATGTTAAAGCAGTATAATCGAGAACTATATCTTAATTCTCAAAAAATCATGTACCATAGTACATATCTCATGTGATGTTTGCAAGTGCAGTTCATGAAAGTAAGACTGGCCTTGAAGGCCGAAGCATGTGAGAGGGAAAAACAAAACTTTTTCATTGCGAAAACACACATGCATACAATTCTTCATGCTTTAAGACAGCATGATGTTACCTTGTTTATGATCTGATCACCGGGGAGATCACTGTCAGGTTTGAAGGGTTCAAACCCTCTAACGTTGATCCACACCACTCACGTCGAGATGCAAGAACTCCTTCTTGAAAGCCACCAGATGACCACCACAGAGAGGCTTGCTATGCGCTCAATAGGTGAAGATGGAGGCTAGGTTTATATGTTTAGAAGAGTGAAGTCTTCAGCATGAAAAATTCACAAGAGTGGTGCAAGGAGTGAGTAGAATTGGCTAGGTTTTTGTTAAAACCCTAAGGAAGAAGTCTTCCCTTGTGCGCATAAGAGAGTGAGGGAGAGAATGAGAGGATTTTCAAAACTAAAAAACCCTTCAAGTTTGCGCACACTTAGAGGAATTAAAGGAGTTGTTGCAATTCAAAATTCCCAACAACCTCCCCTTTGAATTCTTATGAGATAAGGTCTATATCTAATTAAGATTCTGACCTAATGGTCATTACATGACCACTCTCAATGTGCGCCCCACTCGGTCCCATATAGAGTCTAGATACGTTGAGTAGTTGCATTCAAATGTGAACCAACTCACTTACTGATTCTCTCAACCAACCAAATCAGAACTAGAGCACATTTAGTTGACAAGATGACACTCATCACCAACCAAAGTGGCGCACCATATCTCTTTTGGATGAGATCAAATATCATCTCTTGATGCAGGGGATTTGTTCCAACAAGATCTCATCTTATCCTTTTGTTATGAAACAACTTTTCATAGCCAATTCAAATACGAATTAAAACACTTGAATTCAAACGTTCAAACATTTAAATTCAAAATTCAAATTCATAATTCAAATTTCAAATTCAAAATTCAAATTTCAAAATCCAATTTCAAAATTCAAATTTCAAATTTCAAATTTCAAATTCAAAATTCGAATTTCAAAATTCCAATTCCAAATTCAAATCTCAAAATTCAAAATTCAAATTCAAAATTCAAAATTCAAGTGTTTGATAATTAATTTAACTAATTAAATTAATTAGTAATGTCTTGGACCATCCCAGCCCATTACATGATCCATGCGCCCTCTTCCCTTTAGGCGGCCTTCCAAACAGCTTCTTGGGCTAACAACCATTATTAGGCCCAATACCTTTAAAGCTAGATCATCATGACTATAAGGTGTTAGTGTGTGACCCATTAGGTCCAACATAGCCTCTGACATAAACGGGCTCGGGCCCAACAAGCCCACAATCCATTTAATGACAACACATAGCACTAGCAATGCTTTATTGCCCCATTGCTAGTCAGATTAATGACTTGATCATCCTATTACACATATTTGGTTGCCGTATGTATTTCCCTTCGTCTTGGTTATCTTCCCATTAACCTAGGGTAAGGAAATGTATCAACCCTTGCGGTTTAGGGTAAGCTTTATTCGAAATAGGGAATCTTCAATTTACTGACTCTAAAGACAGATCATCTCATGATCTCTTTTACTATGCATAGATTCCCGAGTCCCTGTAAATGTCATCCCGATTTCTCCGGTTTACAGATAACCTAATCTCTCACAGAGATTTGACGAATTCCTTCAGCTTATCACCCTAGCCTTGTGCTCTTTCAGGACAAGCCCAATAGCATACCTGTAACACCCCTTAAAGTACAGGTCCGAGGTGTTAACATTTCTTAACAACATGAATAGCGCGGAGGTTCTACCCTAAGCGTGATTCTCTTTTATATATTGAGGACCTAAATTCGTTCTTACTTTTACTAAGTTATTAGTCTTATTTGTCCATTCATACATCCCTTATGTGAGGTTCATCATTAGATACTCCTACTATGCTAAAATATATAACCCTATACGCGATTACTTTTTATCTTAAGTTACTTATTTCCTCCAGGTCCATCTAGTACGTCATACAGATGGAGTCCTAGCCCTATATGCGTTTCTAATCCATTATGTCATATAACAAACTTAGTGAATAATCCACATACAATAATACTAGCCAAGCACATAGGTCATACGATTCAATTGCATAGTTCATCAACATTAAAATCCATAAACCCAAACATACCAACATAGTTCCTTACAACAAAAGTCTAAAGTAGCATGGTTAACATAGTCTATTACAGTCATCCCATTTTAAAAATTCAAAATATCACTTAATCTTTAGGGATTGAGTGATATCATATTCTCCGAAAACTTCCACAAATGCATAATGCATAGCTTCTATATGCTGCCCTTCATTACAAAGGTCAGTAATCTTATCCACAATTTTCTGTATGGTGTCATCTTCCTGTCGTACCAGGCTCTTTCCTTTCCTTACCCACTTGGTCATTTTTACTTGAAAAGGGGGGATCCCCAAAGAGGGGTGAGATTGGGGGTCTCAGTAAGGACTCATAGTTGGAGCAACCTCCAAACCATGATGCTTACTCTGCAATAGTCACATAACAACATATACAATAATAGAATGGAAACTTTGAAACATAGTTTGGAAGATAAATCATGCTTTCAAAACATCATACCAATCCTGCCGTGGCCATTACTCTTCATGGTCTTACGGATGAATACCCAGGGTCCTCGTCAAGTTGGCTCTATGGTATTAGTGCATAGGCCATCATCACACATCTTGCATGAACAAAACATTAGTTCCAAACAGCCAAACATATCACTGTGTAGCATCACATAACATATTGCAATCAAACCAATACTTTACATAAAGAGGGTGGCAACCATAGGGAAACTACTTCTACAACCATAAATCACTTACAGTAATATCGTGTCTTTTCACTTTCCAAGAATTCGGGTTTGGTTCCGTGAGGAATTCCAATGCTTTGGTCTTCCTTTGCACCTTTGGTTCGGCCTAAACAAATAATGAGGTTTAATAGGTGAATCTAAAACTTACCTAATCCATATATCTCACCTAGGTTCGGTCCTTTAAGGTATTAGGACTTAGAAGATGATTCCTACAACCTGGATTCATACTTTGCATTCTAACAATTGGTTAACCTAAAAATCCCATTTTTCAACAAGTTTTTTTTTCTTTTTAATTCTCAAGAATCTAAATAAGGAGAGAATATTTGTATTCCTTTAGCCCTTATCACCCGAAAATGTTCAAGAAGAATATATGTCATAACTCAAACGTATAGACTAGGGAACCTTACCTCAGGTGATGATGTTCAATGGAAAGTTTATGCCCACATTTCACGAGTTCTTCAATAGATGATGAAAGAGGTTTGTAAGTTTTTCTTGATATCTCCTTACCCACAATATGTTGATGGCCGAAGCCTTAGTGAAGACAAGAGAGGGTTCTTTGTTTTCCTTTTGTTTTCTTGTCAAATTTGAGAGAGTGTGGGGGTGTGTACGACTAGGGTGGGGAGAATGCTTTGGAGAATCTATTTTATCTAAGTCCCCTAATCATCATACCTAGGAGAGGAGAGGTTAGGTTTATAGGTTGAGTGTGCAGGTTAGACAATTCTCTCACCCTGTCCAAGGAGTCATGCGCATGAGGAAGGACTCTTGGATGTCCTGCCTAGAAACAATACTCATTATCATCTACTTAGGAAGTGATGCGCATGGGGAGAGGGAATCCTTGTGTGTGCTAAACTAAAGTGTGTAAAACAATCCTCCTTTTTGGTTAATCATTGCGCCTAGGGGATTGGGGAAAGAGTGGTTCTGCTTTCTAGTCATTATTGGGAGGAAGCCTTTTGAGGCTTGTGACCTTTGGTATGCGCCTAGGGAGTTGAGGAAGGTTGGTTCCACTTTCTAGTCATTAATGGGAGGAAGCCTTTTGAGGCTTGTGTCCTTTGGTATGCACCTAGGGAGTTGGGGAAAGTTGGTTCCACTTTCTAGTCATTAATGGGAGGAAGCCTTTTGAGGCTTGTGACCTTTGGTATGCGCCTAGGGGGTTAGGAAAGGTTTATGATTCTTTAATGTATCATCTAGGGAGAAGAAAAGGCACTTGCCTTCTTGCTTCCACTTGGCCGTAACTTGGCAATGGGGGAGCCAAGTTTCATTTAATCCTTTGTTCTTATTGGTTGCATGTAGTGGCATCCATTCATTAATTGCCACGTCACCCCTTATAGGTTCATGGACTTGGGCTTATTGCATCACTAAGGGGGTCCACGAATTGGGCTTCTTCATGGATTGGGTTTGCTTTGTATCTTTGGCCAAGCCCACTCTAGGTAATGGATTCGGCCTACTTGGTCTCTTGGGGTTGGATTTCCATGGACATTACTAAATGGGCCAAGTCTTATTCTTTCATATATTGGGTTCATCCAAGGTTGGGCTACTTATGTTTATCATTGATTGTAGGCTTAGTCTAATGTTATATAACTTCAAGAGTCATGTGTTTGGGTCGTTAAGGCTATTAGTTGGTGTGGGTTCAACCCATTAGGTTCTTTGTTTAGCCATACTTGACTTGGGCTATTCATATATAACTAGCATTAATTGATTTGTCCATAAAAGATTTATTAATAATAGTGGCTACATAATTTAGGGTTATTACATCCCCCCTGCCTTAATAAAATTTTCATCCTCAAAAATTACAATCAATCTAAGTCGGGATATTGCCGTCGGATCTCATCTTCACGCTCCCAGGTTGCTTCTTCAGGAGTCATTCCTTGCCATTGTACTTTCACCATCGGGATCACCTTGCTGCGGCGTCGTTTCTCTTCTCTATCTAAAATTTTGCATGGTGTCACCGGAATCTTCAAATTGGGTCTCACTTCAACAGTATCCGGTAATATTACATGGGAGGGATCTGCCAAATACTTTTTCAACTGACTTACATGAAATACATCGTGATGGTTTGCCAGGTTGGGTGGTAATGCTAATTGATAAGCTACCGGTCCTACCCTTCTCAGAATCTGATAGGGGCCGATATATCATGGACTTAACTTCCGTACACCAAGAGCTCCGCCGACACCAGTAACAGGGGAGAGTATGACGAATACATGATCCCCTACTTCAAACTCCAGGGGTCGGTGTTTCGGGTCATAGTAACTCTTCTGTCGGTCTTGGGCTTTTCGTAGCCTGTCACGAATCATCTTGATCTGTTCCGTCATTTCTCTGACCATGTCTGGTCCGAACAACTCTCTGTCGCCAACTTCTTCCTAGCAGGTAGGAGTACGGCACTTTCTTCCATAAAGTGCTTCGTACGGAGCCATACCGATACTGGCATGATGATTGTTGTTGTAAGAGAACTCTGCTAATGGCAGGTACTGATCCCAACAACCTTCTTTCTCTAAAACGCATATCCGCAAACCCTTCTTCCCCTTCCCGTGGAGCTACGGGTATTACAGCATCTAAAACGTAGGCAATCTTTTCGGCCCTTAGAACTATTCTTAGGTTCCGATACCAGTCCATAAAATTTGAACCGGTCAGTTTATTCGTATCAAGTATTGAACGCAGTGACAGTGGATTAGTCATACTATAAGCTGAAAAGGATGTAAAGATAGTTTTAGTTAATATACGGTTATGTAGTTAAAAGCAAATTATTAAAGACTTGAAATAATTTGCCACTCCCACTATTTTATCTAAGTCAATGACCCTTCCTTTTGACTTAGGGTTAATCTACTTTAGATTTTACCTTAGTGGGATTAAGAGTGCGATTATTTATTTTAACCTCCGTCTGAGACCGCAAGATTAATTTAAATAAAGGGTTGATCTTTATCAACAGTATCTCATACCCTCTATTAACATTAGGTTGATAACTCTTTGTCACTTAGTGGAGCATCTCATGCAACCAACCTAGCACCATTACCCTAAGCACATAAGCCCGGCTGTGCCTGCAACTTATGTCTTAGTTAAGCATTAAACCAGCACCCTAAGTGTCTTACACTTCAAACACTACTCTAGCCCAACGAAATAGTGGGTCCCAACTGAGTTGTGGAGCACCACTATGTAGAAGAGTTTTGAGTAGCATTGGTGGTGGGAGGTAATCATATGCTTAATTATTTATTCCTTTTAAGGGTTCCTTTTATCTTGGGGTTAATTAGGTCCCATCAAACGCATATTATAAGTTATCATGCTAGTCGTTACCTATGTCAAACATCTATCGGTATACACTAGTCGCTATTGGACAAACATAATAACCATACAAAACGCGGTTTGCCCAATTTATGCATACTAGACGTTCTAATCATACATGCATATAAACAGTTTATATTGAGATAGCCATGGTGCTCGCGCTTTTGTCCTTTTGCTTCTTTAAGCAACGGCCGCTTGTCGTCTATACGCCACTAGCCTATTTCTCTAATTACAAATAACTAAAGAAACTCCATAACATTTTGGAGGGACAAAATTACAAAATTTAAATTACAAATACACTTGTAAATTAAAATGCGCGATTACACATTAATTTAAAATTCAAAAAAATTCAAATCCGGGCACCATGACCGTCCCCTTCCTGTTTGTACCTGAAAAGTTCAAAACTTGCAAACACAAACATTATATTATCACATAATATTTTCACATGTGTTCTGACATTTAACATTTAAACATCAAAATAACATCAAGATTCATAATCTTAAATTTCTCATTGGCCGAATTTAAAAACAATTTTAATTCAAATTTTGTTAATTCTTTCTTAAAGAAAACAAAATTAAACCATGCATGTAGCCATAAACCCCTTCATGGCCGAATCATATAGGTGACTATATGATAAATTTTGTCACAAAATTTCATGCATATAAACATGACACAATTCATGGAGAAAAATAAGAAATCATTCAAGGTACTCTTAGTACCCTCCATGGCCGAATCTACCCTTCCAAAAAGGGTGTTCCTTTTAAAACTTTCATAAAGAAAAAGAAACTAAACCATGATGCATAATGTTTTATGAACACAGAATCAAATTTACATGTTCATAAAAACAAAAACTTTAACACTTTAAAGGATTTGTGATTCAAAATCCATATGCAGAATTTAAACTTTAACCCTTTAAAGATTTTTGACCGTGAAAAACTCTTTTCACAAACAAGGTATCATCACCCGTCGATGGTAAAGCAACCGGGCTTTGATACCACTTGAAAGTAAACTGGCCTTTGAAGGCCGATGCATGTAAGGTGTAAAACAAAATTTTTTACTGCGGAACATACATGCACACATAGGTTCATGCTTTAAGACAGCATGATGTTACCTTGTTTTTGGCCTAATCAGTCAGGGAGATCAGATGTCAGGCTTGAAGGGTTCAAACCCTCTAATGGTGATCCACACCACCGTTCGTCAATGATGCAAGAACCCTTTCTTGAAAGCCACCAGATGAATACCACAGTGAGGCTTGCTATGCGCACAAGTGGTGAAGGTGGAGGCTAGGTATTCTGTTTGGAAAGGTGTAGTGAGCTACCCTACAGAATGGTGCATAGATGAAGGAAAGTTGGCTAGGTTTTTCACAAAACCCTAAGGTGAGGAACAAGTCATGCGCACACTTGGAGAGGAGGAGGGATTTAAATCATTCAAAATGAAAACAAAATTTCAAAATCATTTGAAATTTGCGCATGGATTAGGGAGGATAAGGTGGAGCTGTTGCAAAACAAATTTTGCCAACAACCTCCAATCTTATCCACATGAAATTAAGTTCAAAATAATTTAAACTTAAAATCATAAACTATCATATAGTATATACTTTTCATGCGCATAATTCAGCCCTAGAAAGGGTCCAAACATATTGAGTAGTTGCATTCAAAATTTGAATCAACTCACCCACTGATTCCCTCAACCACCAAATCTGAATGGAGGTTTGTTTTAAGTGATAAGATGACATTCTTATCACTTAAACTTGCACACCATACAGCCAAGGAAGTGCTTCCAAAGATGCTTCTTGATCCAAGGAATATGCTCCAATAAGATCCTGTCTTATCCTTTTGTTATGAAACAACTTTTCAAAACCAATTCAAATTCGAATTCAAACACTTGAATTCAAACGTTCAAACATTCAAATTCAAAATTCAAAATTCAAAAGTTCAAATTCAAAATTCAAAATTCGAATTTCAAAATTCAAATCCAAATTTCAAATTTCAAATTTCAAATTCAAAATTCGAATTTCGAAATTCAAATTCTAAATTCAAATTTCAAAATTCAAATTTCAAATTCAAAATTCGAAATTCAAATATTTGATTATTAATTTAACTAATTAAATTAATTAGTAATGGCTTGGACTATCCAAGCCCATTACTAAACTCCATGCACCACCCACCCATTTAGGTGGGCTTCCAAACAGCTTCTTGGGCTAACAACCATTATTAGGCCCAATACCTTTAAAGCTAGTCCATCATGACTACAAGGTGTTAGTGTGTGACCCATTAGGTCCAACTTAGCTTCTGACATAACTGGGCTTGGGCCCAACAAGCCCATAACCCAATTAATGACAACACAGAGCACTAGCAATGCTTTGTTGCCCCAGAACTAGTCAGATTAATGACTTGATCAACCTATTGCACATATTTGGTTGCCGTATGTATTTCCCTTCGTCTCGGTTATCTTCCCATTAACCTAGGGTAAGGAAATGTATCAACCCCTGAGGTTTAGGGTAAGCTTTATTCGAAATAGGGAATCTTCAATTTACTGACTCTAAAGGCAGATCATCTCATGATCTCTTTTACTATGCATAGATTCCCGAGTCCCTGTAAATGTCATCCCGATTTCTCCGGTTTACAGATAACCTAATCTCTCACAGAGATTTGACGAATTCCTTCAGCTTATTACCCTAGCCCTGTGCCCTTTAAGGACACGCCCAACAGTATACCTATGAGTCTCCATGTTTCAGGCAGACGAGGTATACAATCAAAACATGTCTTCAAGAAAACAGTCTAGGTAATAACTTCTGGTCTAAGGAAAGACATACCCAAACATAAAGAGATTACTCTAATGACACTATCTATGAGATTTCCTCATAGAGTCTCTTTTTGGGTCTGTTCAGTGCGAGCTATACTCTTATAGGTCCACCCACGACTTTAGCTAAGATATCTCCATATCTGCAGCTCATGAGGTCTTTACCTTGTATCCATATACAAGTAGATAAGTCGTATAAGTCTTTACTCGAGATCACTGATCCCCAAACTCAGTGTCTCTAGACTAGGAACATATAATTAGGAATAGACATGCAATATCCTTGAATCCTCATGATCGTGATCTCATCACAGATACTCAAGAGATACCTGTTCTATTCCAAGGGGTTTATCCAGTTCGTTCATATAATATTAACAGTAATATCGAGACACAATATGAAACTGAATAAATAGTGCTTTCATTTATTTGCGACAAACAAAGTTCTACATCTAGTGTCCTTTATTTAATCAAAAGATTGTCTCTAGGACACCCATATGCTAACAGACGCCATATCTTCAAGGCGAATATGATCGCAACTAATTCTAGATCGTGTGTGGGGTAGTTTTCCTCGTGCGGCTTCAGATGTCGGGATGCGTACGCTACTGGTCTTCCGTGCTGCATAAGTACACAACCCAAGCCTATCTTGGAGGCATCATAATACACCTCGAATGGTTCTTCCGGGTTTGGCAGCGTCAGTACCGGAGCTGTTGTCAGCATTTTATTTAATTCTTGAAAACATGTTTCACATTCTTGGGTCCATACGAAGGGAACTTCCTTTCTTGTTAGTCGGGTAAGTGGCAACACCCTATTTGAAAACCCTTCGATAAATCTTTGATAATACCCTGCTAGTCCGAGGAAGCTCCTTATCTCTGTGATAGTCTTTGGTCGTTCCCAGTCTACTACTGCTTCGATCTTACTGGGGTCCACTGCTACTCCTTTTTCTGAAATTACATGTCCGAGAAATTGGATCTCGGCCAGCCAGAATTTGCACTTTGATGGTTTTGCGTATAATTGTTTCTCCCGCAATATATGTAGCACAGTTCTTAAGTATTCTGCATGCTCTTCTCTGCTCTTCGAGTATATTAGTATGTCATCGATGAATACGACCACAAACTGATCCAAGTAAGGTTGGAAGATCTTATTCATGTAACCCATGAATACTGCTGGGGCATTGGTCAATCCAAAGGGAATAACCAAATACTCGTAGTGTCCGTATCTCGATCTGAAGGCGGTCTTAGGGATGTCTTCCGACTTGATTCGGATCTGGTGGTATCCTGACCGGAGGTCGATCTTTGAAAACACCTTCGCACCCCTTAGTTGATCGATTAAGTCCTCGATAGGAGGCAAGGGATACTTGTTCTTGACAGTTAGTTTGTTGAGTTGCCGATAGTCCGTGCAAAGTCTCATCGACCCATCCTTCTTCTTTATAAACAGAACTGGTACTCCCCACGGGGACACACTGGGTCGGATGAAATTCTTCCCTAACAAATCTTCTAGCTGCTTCTTCAACTCTACTAGTTCTAGGGGAGACATGCGGTAGGGCACAATTGAGATTGGCCTAGTCCCGGGTACAAGTTCAATAGAGAACTCCGCTTCCCTATCGGGGGGAAAAATGGTAATGTTGTCAGGAAATACATCCTCGAATTCTTTGACAACGGGGATGTTCATCAGCGGCATCTCGCTGGCACCTACTAGGCCAGCTATTAGTCTGAGAGTACAGTCTCTTGATTCACCCGGTCAGGTACTGGAGAGTGGGGTCTCTATCCTTCCTCAATCGACTATTATACTTCGGCTACTACAATCGATTATTACACGCTGTTTGGCTAGCCAATCCATTCCTAATATTAGATTCAGTTTGGCTAAGGGTAGAATTATGAAGTCTTGGTTATACTCCTTTCCTTTATATCTGAATTCTACATTTTCACATATGAAGTGGGACATTGTCACTTCCCCCGTCGCAGAGGTGACTCTCATTGGGGATTGCATCGGGCTTATGGTTAAGTTAAATGCTTTTGCCACATAATCAGCAATGAAAGAATTGGTCGCACCAGAGTCAAATAAAACAGATAGTTTTTCACCAAATATATTGATCGTACATTTAAATCGCTCGGCCGCTTGGTCCGCCACATGCTGATCCAGGGTGTAAACTCTGCCCATTCTTGGTGCCTCAGCTGGTGGCTGTCGCTCCCTCCATTGTCCTTCTTGACCGCACTCGAAACACTTCATTGATCTGCTCAAGCAACTGCCGTAATGCGCCTTCCCACATTTGGGAAATTAGGAGCCCTGCTGCCATTTCCTCAGAAATTCATGGGCTTCTTAAACTTCTGGTCATCACGCCTGGGCTGCCATGGTTTGCCTCCGCTCTTCCCTCTCCAGGGTCCATTCCTAGTCATCGGAGTTTTGGGTCCGGATCCGCTGGTTTCTGCGGGCTTCCTTGTTTGCAATCCGACCGCTTCCACCTTTCTACATCGGTTTACTAGGGTGGCCAGGTCACAAGTGTCGTTGCCAGCTACTAATTCTGCAATCCTAGCGGACAAACCCCTTTGAAATTTTGCCATCAGAAAATCCGGCATGGGCATGGTTCCTCGGTAAGTCGCCAATCGGAGTAGTTCGTTGAATTTAGCGTGATATTGGTCTACCGTCATGGTTCCTTGTACGAGTCGGTCAAATTCGCCTTGCTTGCTGTCACAGACTGATATCGGGAAATATTTCTCTAAAAACATTTCTTCAAATACGGCCCAAGTAATTGCCGCATTTTGCCTTTCCAACGGTTGAGACGCATTAGCCCACCAATGATGGGCATCTCCTTCCAACATATACACCGGAAATAGTACTTTTTGATCTTCGGTGCATTGGACCACTTTAAATATTTTGTTCATGGCTTGCAGCCACGATCGGATCGTGTCCTCCTTGAAATGAGGGTGGTTTGTGTTTCCTAAACGTCAGCAATAGGTCTTGATTATTCTGGCACGCCGCTCCATGGTTCGGGGGTGGTAGGGGACCATCGCCGGCTCCTCCGGTGCCTGAGCCACTTGCGGTATTGTTATGGGTTATGTTGCGAGGGTTGTGTCTTATTTCATTCAGAATATTCTGAAACATTTCCCCCGCGTTTGCCTGCATTTGAGTGATGGTATCCCTTAAGGCATTGATTTGGCCTTGCATGTCCTCGGAACCTTGAGGATTGTCGCGGGTAGGTGGTCTGCGCGGTGGCATAGTGCTGCACATATGTTACAGGATACAACCACGGAAGAAGTTAGTGAATAATCTTTAATCCATAGTTCAGAAAATCCTCTGATACCATAAAAATGTAATACCCTTTAAAGTACAGGTCCGAGGTGTTAACATTTCTTAACAACATGAATAACGCGGAGGTTCTACCCTAAGCGTGATTCTCTTTTATATATTGAGGACCTAAATTCGTTCTTACTTTTACTAAGTTATTAGTCTTACTTGTCCATTCATACATCCCTTATGTGAGGTTCATCATTAGATACTCCTACTATGCTAAAATATATAGCCCTATACGCGATTACTTTTTATCTTAAGTTACTTATTTCCTCCAGGTCCATCTAGTACGTCATACGGATGGAGTCCTAGCCCTATGTGCGTTTCTAGTCCATTATGTCATATAACAAACTTAGTCAATAATCCGCATACAATAATACTAGCCAAGCACATAGGTTATACGATTCAATTGCATAGTTCATCAACATTAAAATCCATAAACCCAAACATACCAACACAGTTCCTTACAACAAAACTCTAAAGTAGCATGGTTAACATAGTCTATTACAGTCATCCCATTTTAAAAATTCAAAATATCACTTAATCTTTAGGGATTGAGTGAGATCATATTCTCCAAAAACTTCCATAAATGCATAATGCATAGCTTCTAAATGCTGCCCTTCATTACAAAGGGCAATAACCTTATCCACAATTTTCTGTATGGTGTCATCCTCCTGTCGTAGCAGCCTCTTTCCCTTCCTTACCCACTTGGTCATTTTTACCTGAAAAGGGGGATCCCCAAAGAGGGGTGAGATTGGGGGTCTCAGTAAGGACTCATAGTTGGAGCAACCTCTAAACCATGATGCTTACTCCTGCAATAGTCATATAACAGCATATATAATAATTGAATGGAAACTTTGAAACATAGTTTCGAAGATAAATCATGCTTTCAAAACATCATGCCAATCCTGCCATGGCCATTACTCTCCATGGTCTTACGGATGAATACCCAGGGTCCTCGTCAGGTTGGCTCTGAGGTATTAGTGCACAGGCCATCATTACACATCTTGCATGAACAAAACATTAGTTCCAAACAGCCAAACATATCACTGTATAGAATCACATAACATATTGCAGTCAAACCAACACTTTACATAAAGAGGGTGGCAACCACAGGTAAACTACTTCTACAACCATAAATCACTTACAGTAATATCGTGTCTTTTCACTTTCCAAGAATTCGGGTTTGGTTCCGTGAGGAATTCCAATGCTTTGGTATCCCTTTGCACCTTTGGTTCGGCCTAAACAAATAATGAGGTTTAATAGGTGAATCTAAAACTTACCTAATCCATATATCTCACCTAGGTTCGGTCCTTTAAGGTGTTAGGACTTAGAAGATGATTCCTACAACCTGGATTCATACTTTGCATTCTAACAATTGGTTAACCTAAAATTCCCATTTTTCAACAAGTTTTATCTTTCTTTTTAATTCTCAAGAATCTAAATGAGGAGAGAATATTTGTATTCCTTTAGCCCTTATCACCCGAAAATGTTCAAGAAGAATATATGTCATAACTCAAACGTATAGACTAGGGAACCTTACCTCAGGTGATGATGTTCAATGGAAAGTTTCTGCCCACCTTTCACGATTTCTTCAATAGATGATGAAAAAGGTTTGTAAGTTTTTCTTGATATCTCCTTACCCACAATATGTTGATGGACGAAGCCTTAGTGTTTTCAGATTAGCAAGTGCACTAGTCATACAAGTAATAAAAATGATGAGTAAAGATCGTTCCCACGAGGAATTGTGTCAAGCACTGACTATCCAAATGTTATTGATTTGAATCAACCAAAGAGTTCTGAATTGCATGGATTTCTTGTCACTAGAAATGTAGATTGCATAAAATGAAATAATTTCAAAAAACAAAGATATGAATTTAAATTAAAAAGTAGTCAGATATCAATTTCCCTCAAGTATGAACTTATGAATGAACCAATTTCCATCATGAATTCTCTATCATGTGATGTTAATCAACCTTTTACTTATCATCAATATGTAATGTCTTACTACCTTGATAGACACATTAATCAGAAACCCCAATGTCTTGGTGATTCATTTCATAATATATGCATTAATCACTAAGGTCTTAAGATTACACTAATATTATAGCATCAATGTCTTGACTACTAAAATACTAATGATGAAGTTGTCAACTATAGAACAATGTAAACATGTCTGTTCTACACTATTCCATTAACAAGAAGAATTGATCAAGACAACTTCATACAAATCACATAATAGAGAAACATAATATCACGTTAATCATTTATAAATACACACTTGAGTTCCATTGAATCAGACTACAAAGGACTCTACTCAGACATAGTTGAAATGAGTACAAGGGAAGAAGAAAGAACAAACTTCATTGTCATGGTAGTGGATCTTCAATCTCCAATTGTAATTTCAAATGAAACACTACTCCTAAGAATTTGGAAAATAAAAGTAAGGAATTCAGATCTGAAGTTCTGACACAGAAGAGGGAGAGATATGGTAGAGAGATGGGAGAGAGATATAAAATCTGAAGGCCTTTTGCCTTTTATAGTGTTACAATTTCTGCTGAAAAATAATATGGGCGCTAAAACGGTTTGAATGAGCGTTTTAGCGTCCAGGCTTGATGCGTGACCAACTGCTTTTAACTGCATTGGGCGCTAAAACGGTCTTGATGGGCATTTCAGCGTCCATGTCTGATAACTTCTCAACTGCTTTTAACTGACTCCAACGCTAAAACACTTGATTTGAACATTTTAGCGTTGGAGACCAGAGACTTTTTCCACATCAAGGCGCTAAAACGCTCAGTGTGGGCATTTTAGCGCTGAGCTCCAGAGATTTCCACTCTTGATTTGCAGCAGCGCGCTAAAACGTTCTGTGTGGATGTTTTAGCGCTCAGGACCAGCAACTTTCTCCTTCAATCTGCAGCAGCACGCTAAAACGGTCTGTGTGACCGTTTTAGTGCTCAACACTTAGGCAATTTCACTTTCTCCAAAATCTTCTTCCTTCTTTTGATGCTTTTTGGGCTTCCTTTCCCTGCAAGACAGTGTAAATTTTCACAAAGCTTTCAGAACTTGCACTTGAGGGATTTCTAAGATATTAACCTCATTTTCATCCAATTATTCACACAAATTGATCCTAATTTGTGCTGAAAAACATGATGAACCAGGGGTTGATCACAATTCCCAGATTTGGACATTGCTGTCTGTAACAGCCCGTGTTAACCCGGATTGTTAACATACTATCGTATTAAGCCACGCTTAATTAAAATGCGGAATAACTTTTTCTTTAATTCAATTATGACGTCATTAACCTTAGCCAACTTGATTACTTAATCAATTTCATAAAATACCGCCTGTATGTAAATTGCAAGACAACTAACTGAATACCTCAATATAAATATAGTGTGAGTATCTAAAGTCACAGGACTACAACACATAGCCTGGACCATAAATCCTGATACTTTAATTATAACTTTAACTAAGAAGACAATAACAAGTCTATGTGACATGGACAAACCCCATGCTCACCAAATAAGGCAACAATGCCCAATAACAGTCTCAACATAATATCATAATCATAGCGGGAAAACATAACAGCAGTTAACATCCAGCATGGCAGCATGTCATAATAATATCAACTCAGCTCTGGCCTCCTGCCACCTGAGCCCTCAACATTACCTGATCTTGAAATAAGCGTCCCCAAACGTGGGGTGAGATCTCTAAACAAGAAATATGTAACATCCTGGGCGCTGACGAGGGCGGGGAGTGATCGCCGGTGCGCAAGGGCACGGACAAGGAGCGGCTCTTGGCAGGCTTCCAGCGACGGGGGTACATGAATGAATCGAATAACACCGGAAAGAGAGGGATTCCAGAGACTGTGCTGGTATGGGACAGTACAGTTGGGAATGGCTTATAAGAATTAATTGGTACTACCTATACTAACAAGATGCATCTACTTTTCGGTAGCTCGGATCGGAAGAAATCAACAGTTAAGCGTGCTTGACTTGGAGCAATTCTGGGATGGGTGACCTCCTGGGAAGTTTTCCCGGGAAGTGTGCGAGTGAGGACAAAGCACGCTGAAAAGTCTCGTGTTAGTGTGTGGGGACAGTCGTTAATCCTTGCAAGTTGTCAGGCGTTACAAGTGGTATCAGAGCAGGGCCTCTCATCCAGTACGGTGTGGTTCGAGGACGAACCAGGCGGAAGCTGGTGGGCATGTAACATCCCGGGCGCTGGCGAGGGCGGGGAGTGATCGCCGGTGCGCAAGGGCACGGACAAGGAGCGGCTCCTGGCAGGCTTCCAGCGACGGGGGTACATGAATGAATCGAATAACACCAGAAAGAGAGATTCCAGAGACTGTGCTGGTATGGGACAGTACAGTTGGGAATGTCTTATAAGAATTAATTGGTACTACCTATACTAACAAGATGCATCTACTTTTCGGTAGCCCGGATCGGAAGAACTCAACAGTTAAGCGTGCTTGACTTGGAGCAATTCTGGGATGGGTGACCTCCTGGGAAGTTTTCCCGGGAAGTGTGCGAGTGAGGACAAAGCACGCTGAAAAGTCTCGTGTTAGTGTGTGGGGACAGTCGTTAATCCTTGCAAGTTGTCAGGCGTTACAAAATCTCAGTAAGACAAGAGGTCCTCAAGGATCTTCCACCCCAAGCTCACTTACATGTGCAATATAAGTTCAAAAACAGTATTTACAATATTAGTTCCAAAACTATGCAGTGCAACAGATATTCATGCCATCTATGTTTATACAATCTACTGGCCAGAGAAATGCAGGAATACATCTATACCCACATAAGTATAAGGAACACCGCTTGCACCTCACCCACAGCCTCACCATCTTGTATGTACCACATACTCGGGCTTACCGTATAGGTGGACATCACATGCATATCATAAAAGCACATTGCATATAATAGCTCAAAAGCATTTTCAAAACATAAAAACATGTAACACAACATGCATCAACCACATCCCCATGGGACATGGTGGAACCACAACATGGCTAAACCGAGGACACAAAAGCTTACCTTGCAAGCTAGCTATCCAAGCCAAGAGTCCAACCACTCTCAAGTCCAAACACAGCAGTATCACAATCTGTTATGGATCAATAATATATCATTAATTATGCATCACAAGCATACAACTTAAAGACTACGCCTTTCCTTTACGTTTTACGTCTTAAGGCTTCCGACAAAGCCATAAGCCCTTAATCACATGATTCTGACTTAGTTCATTAATTACAGAAGTTCAACTTCCTTAATCTAGGGTCCACAAACCCCCAATAGCTTACTGTTCACACAACACAGCTACTGTTCTGCGAAATCCCAAGATATCCGGATATTACAAGGGACATATCCGGATATGCCATATCCGGATATCACCCTTACCATATCCGGATATACCATATCTGGATACCCAGATCCCACATCCGGATATGAATATCCGGATACCATATCCGGATATCTTTTCGACAAATATCCGGATATCTCACGACAGAATGCAGTTTCTGTATTTCGTGAATATCCAGTCCAAAGATCCAACTTTTAACACTTAACTACGTTAAAGCATGCATCTTTAATCTGTTTAAGGTTCCCATACACGTTGGTTACAGGTTTAGCTTATTAAACATGGCAAGACACGATCTTTAAGCCACAAACTTATGAACAAAGATGAGGAAACTTACCCCAAGCTTGAAACGGAGTAACAATGGCTCTTGGAGCTCACCAACCGCTCCTCAAACTCAGACCAAAAGAAGCACGAAAATAGCACCTCCAAGGTTGGTTCTTCCCCACAAAGATGACACTTTGAAGCTCAAAATGCCATCACCAAGGTTCTCACAAGCCTAACTCCAAACTCATCCCCTAAGCACACTCCAAACAGTGGCAACACTCAGCACACTAGGTTCTACTCATGCACACAAGCCTCCCACACTCTTCATCAAGGTGTTCACTTCACAAAAGGGAAGAGAAATGGAGCAAAGGTGGTAACTTGGCTCACAAATGAAGGAGGACCAATGCAACAACCCCTCCACTATTCAGCCTCCCACACTCACGTAAGAGAAATATGCAGCCTAGGGTTTTGTGCCTAAGAGTGGGTATTTAAAGGCAAATGGTCACAACGCGCAGTATTAGCCTTAATAGCAACGTAAAAGATCTTGATCCCCAACTTTGGAATCTAGACCTACACATTTTTCTAAGATTTTTCATATTTTTATTTTATTTTTCGGAGCACCTTTCCGGTACGCGCTTTTCCATAGCCAGTATCAGTTCTGGCACCAGATTTCATCTTTTTGACTTGAAACTCATTTTATAAGTCCTACATAATATTCTAGTAATTATCATGCATTCGTTATAATTTTCTGGGATACTTTTCCGGTACGCATTTATACAGGGTAGCAGAACCGGTATCTGCACTTTTCTTCCGAAAAGCGACTTTCAGCATTTTTACTCACTTACTATAATTATTTAAGCCAAATAATAATGATTAAGGTCAATTATGGAATCATTTCCTAATTATCATAATTAATTCACTAATTACCTTAATTAGCGGTGCGAGTTCTTACATTGTCCTCAGTAATGAACTCACAACAAAGAATGATTCAAGATTCTTACAGATGAAACTCATGAGGATAGACTTAATTCAACAAATGATCACATTGATACAACTTACAACCATGCAATCTCTTATTTCTTATGACTTGCACAACATCATATGTACTTTTCAACAGATTAGTACAGATGACATACAGAGACTTTCCAAACAACAACACTCCCTCACTAGGATCTTCTCAAAAATTGTGAGAATTTAACTCTCTTGCACACTAGTGTTTAGGGATCAACTTGTCACTCATTCTTCACTGCACTCAAACTTCCATAGGCTTGCCCATATTCTAATTATTCATGGTACAAATGATCTATAAGGCAGATCAAAAAGGTCTTAACATGGTTGGCAATGAGGCTTGGTGTATGGCTTGACTAGAGGTAAGGATTTCTGTGGCAGGAAGAGTTCAGATCAAATGAATCAGATTCAGATAAGAGGGAATCACAATATTTATCAATTTCTTCCTAATTCCCCAATCTTTCTTTCTTTTCATTCTTTGTCTTATAACCTTCTTCCTCCTTTTCTTCCTGACACTGTGTCTTTAACAAAAAAAAAATTCTTTCTTTCTTTTCTTTTTCTTTCAGACACTTTGTGTCTTTTAACACATCACTCTATCTCTTCCAAACACTCAAACACTTTGTGTTCACAACCTTTTCTTCTTTTTCTTTTTATTTTCTTTTCCTTCTTTCTCATGTTTCAAACACCTTGTACATTCACTTATTGCAAAGATACCTTACTTCCCACAAAACACTCCACCTTATCACTTATCTGAACTTTTCAATCCAAAGGAATAGATGTGAGGGTACATTAACAACAGACTAGGCTCAAAGGTTCATGCAACAGGAACTTAAGGGTTGACCATTTGACTTTTTGGTTCAAGAAGGAAATTCCTCTACCCTATACATCATCAGCCATTTCAAACAAGAAACAAGGCAAGTTCTAGAGTTACTCATGCAGTGAAATGCTCTCTGAACAAAAATTTCTGTATAGGCTCAATTTCCTCACAGTTCAGAGTGCATGCTTGACTTCCTCTCTATGCATCAAAACTAATCTATCTATTCTTACACATTGAATGAGTCATGCAATCATTTCATTTCTCAACATGCAAGGTATAAGACTGTATCCTTAATTTGATCGATCATCTAAAATTCTGATCAGTCAAATCCTCATGAAATTCCATAAAAGAAAAATTAAAATCCAAATTCTAAACTACAACTAACATCTAAATCACACTAAAAATTTATTCACACTAAGAAAAACTGAAGAAAAGAGATTGAGATGTTTCCCTGTTTTGGCTCATCCACTCGTGTGACCTCTCCATGAAGTTCAATTGCCATTCAATCACACCCACAATTCCCATATTTAAACGTTGTTGTCCCCAGCAAATAATTTAAATCTAAAACAGCAGTGGATCACTGAAACACATTCACATACAACCAATAGCATCAGTACTATCGCAATGTGTATAAAAAAATAGTGAAATCTCAATGTACTTAACCAAATTACAAAACAACTGTATCAAAAAAAAATTATAAAAATAAAATAAAATAACAACAGAAAGCTGTAAAATCACGAGTCCATGTAGGATGCTGTGTCCTCATCATCCGAGTCAAAGGGGTCTCCTGGATCAGAATGCGGAAGTGGTGTATAATCAGCATGTGCTGCACCTGCACTGGTCCCTGCTCCTGCACTGGTTCCAGCTGATGGTCCTGCAACATCCTGACTGGCAGCAACAGTCTCTCGCTCCGTGGCCTGAACAGCATGATCAGAAATGTCATCATCAGAAGTCTCACTATCATCATCCAGACGGGCGCCGACAGCTGCCTCAAATGCATCCTCTTCCTCTGAATGAGGGTAAACAGCAGGCTGAAAAGCAGATGTCTCTAGTCCCTGGGCCTCACATATGTCAGTCAGCATCTTAATCATATGAGTCTGGAATGACTGCTGACTCGCCTGCATAAATTTTAGGCGACGACGTAAGTGCCCCATACGAATATCTCCATTAATCAGCCATTGTTCCCCTGATTTAATTCTCTTTTCAAGTTCTGCATCTGATTTATCCCTAAGCTTCCTGCCAGGTGTCAACCCTCTAGGTCCATCCCCTCAAATCCTCAATTGGTCCCTGATCAGCTTAGCATCAATTTTGGGGTGTGTAACAACCCGCACCGCTAATTAAGGTAATTAGTAAACTAATTATGATAATTAGAAAATAATTCCATAATTGACCTTAATAATTATTAATGGGCTTAGATAATTATATTGAGTGAGTAAAAATGCTGAAAGTCGCTTTTCGGAAGAAAAGCGCAGATACCGGTTCTGCTACTCGGTATAAATGCGTACTGGAAAAGTATCCCGAAAAATTATAACGAATGCATGATAATTACTAGAATATTATGTAGGACTTGTAAAACAAGTTTCAAGTCAAAATGACGTAATCTGATGCCAGAACTGATACTGGCTATGGAAAAGCGCGTACCGGAAAGGTGCTCCGAAAAATAAAATAAAAATATGACAAATTTTAGAAAAATGCGTAGGTCTAGATTCCAAAGTTTGGGATCAAGACTTTTTACTTTGCTATTAAGGCTAATACTGCGCGACATGGCTTAAGTGGCTATATATACTTAAGGGCACAGATTTCTAGGTCAAATGAAGCAGCCTCCTACGTGACCTTGTGCTGGTGTTGAGCTCTCTTTGCTGCACCTTCACCCTTTGTGTTCCTTTGCCCTTCCTTCTTCATTCTTTAGCCAAGTTATCACCTTTCATGCTTGTTTAAACACTTGTGAGGGTGAGAGTGAGCCTTGAGACTTCATTGTTGGTCTCATTCTGAGTTGAGAAAGCTGTGTGTGTGTAGTTAGTGAGCATGAGTTTGGAGCTTTAGTGATGGCTACCTTGTGGTAGTCATTGTGAGCTTCAAAGTTCCTTCTTGTGGTGCAAGAACCCATCTTGAAGTGCCATTTTCGTGCTCCTACTTAGGCTGAGTTTGAGGAACCTTGGGAGAGCTCCAAGAGCACAACTTGCCTCTGTTTTGAGCTTTGGTAAGTTACCTCACCATGATCATGAGTTTATCTTGCTTAAAGTTGGTGTCTTGACATGTAAAAAGTTAAAATGAAGTAACCAACACCTAAATGAACTTGTATATGCTTAAAGATGCATGCTTTAACGTGTACATGTGTTAAAAGTTGGATCTTTGGGATGGATATTCACGAAATGCAGAAACTGCATTCTGTCGTGAGATATCCGGATATTTGTCGAACAGATATCCGGATATCAGTATCCGGATATGGTATCCGGATATTGATATCCGGATATGGGATCTGGGTATCCGGATATGACATATCCGGATATGTCCAGTGTGATATCCGGATATTACATATCCGGATATGCCCCTTCTGATATCCGGGTATCCTGGGTTCTGCGCAGACAGTAGCTGTGCTGTATGAACAGTAAGCTATTGGGTGTGTGTGGACCCTAGTTTAAGGAAGTTGAACTTCTGTAATAAATGAACTAAGTCAGAATCATATGATTAAGGGCTTATGGCTTTGTTGGAAGCCTTAAGACGTAAAACGTAAAGGAAAGGCGTAGTCTCTAAGTTGTATGCTTGTGATGCATTAATATTGACTTGTTAATGGTCCATATCAGATTGTGATACTGCTGTTTGTGGACTTGTGAGTGGTTGGACTCTTGGCTTGGATAGCTAGCTTGCAAGGTAAGCTTTCGTGTCCTCGGTTTAGCCATTTTGATGTTCCACCATGTCCCATGGGGATGGGTTTATGCATGCTGTGTTCATGCTTTGATTATTTTGGAAATGCTGTTGAGCTATTTATATGCAATGAGCTTTTTATGATGCATGTGGTGTCCACCTAGACGGCAATCCTGAGTATGTAGTACATACAAGATGGAGAAGCATGTGGGTGAGGTGCAGGTAGTATCCATGTACTCATGTAGGCATAGACGTATTCCTACATTTCTCTGGCCAGTAGATTTGAAAGCACACATGACATGATTAATTGCTGCATCGCATAGTTTTGGAACTTATACTGTAATACTGTTTTTAGAACTTATATTGCACATGTAAGTGAGCTTGGGGTGGAGACTCCTTGAGGACCCCTTGTCTTACTGAGATTTCTTGTTAGAGATCTCACCCCACGTTTGGGGAACGCTTATTTCAGGATCAGGTAATATTGAGGGCTCAGGTGGCAGAAGGCCAGAGCTGAGTTGATATTTATGACATGCTGACGTGCTGGTTGTGGATTGCTGTTTATTTGACTGCTGTTATGTTTTCTGCTTCATTTATGTTAAGTTTATGTTATGACTGATATTGGGCATTGTTGCCTTATTTGGTGAGCATGGGGTTTGTCCATGCCACATGATTGTGTTATTGTCCTTTTATTTTAATGTTGTAATTAAAGTATCAGGATTTTAACCCAGGCTACGTGTTGTAGTCCTGCGGCTTTAGTTACTCACATCATATTTATGTACGAGGTATTCAGTTAGATGTCTTGCAATTTACATATAGGCAGTATTTTTATGAAAATGATTAAGTAAACAAGTTGGTTAAGTTAATGACGTCATAATTGAGTTAAAGAAAAAGTTATTCCGCATTTTTATTAAGCGTGGCTTAATACGATAGTGTGTTAACAATCCGGGTTAACACGGGCTGTTACATTTTATGGTATCAGAGCACTTTCTAGGGAAAAGCCTGTATGTATTGCAATAACTTAGGATGTGTCGTTGCGTGTCTACTTTGCGTTCTCTCTGACTGGTGTGTGTTATGATAATGCATATGTGACCACATGGTGTGGGCCTGATCAACTCATTCTTTGTGTAACTTGTGCAGAGTCATGGTGCCACCGAGGAGGAACACGAGTACGAGCGAGGATCAATCGGATCCTGTCCTGGCTGCATTAGCTGAGATGCAGGCGGCCCGACTAGCCGACCAGGAAGCCACGAGGCTGGCAAACCGGGCAATGCTGGACGCTATTCGAGATGCGAACCGGCAAACCACGGCAGAGGTTCTGGAGGAGAACCGGATGGCCAACATGACTATGATGAGGGTCATGTTGGAGGAGTTGAGGGCTGGTCCTGCTGCGGGCCAGGGTCCTCCACCACCTCCACCGCCTCCACCTCCGCCTAGTCAACAGGAGGACACCCAGAGCCAGATGGGTGAGGGTAGTCACTTGACGGGGGCTATGCAGACTATCCCCGTACTTGCTGAGGATCGTGACGAGATCGATCGCCGGCTGAATGCTTTCCGCAAGCATAAGCCACCTACCTTCGACGGATCGTATGATCCCATTGCTGCTGCCAGATGGCTACAGGCGCTGGACAAGATTTTCCGGATCATGCAGTGCACCGATCCGCAGAAGCTGTTGTTCGCCACGTACATGCTGGAGGGCGAGGCCCATGAGTGGTGGACCAACCTTTCTCAGGTCTACGAGATGCAGGGCCATGTGATGACGTGGCCATTCTTCGAGGAGAGCTTCTTGGGCCAGTACTTTCCTTACGACTCTCAGGAGAGGAAGCAGGGAGAGTTTGACCGATTGGTACAGGGCTCGTTGTTTGTTGACGAGTACCTGGCCAAGTTTAATGAACTGGTCAAGTTCTCTCATTTCCGCATGGCGAGACCGACTCCCATTTTTCTGGCGGCCAAGTTCCGGAGGGGACTTAATGAGGACATTGCTGGACATCTCGCTGGTTCTGCTTCGAGAGACTTCGGAGTGTTGGTGCAGCAGTGCCGCGACATCGAGGATTACTGCCGTGCGAGTCAGGCCAAGAGGGCCAAGGTTGAGGTGCCGCAGAGCGCTGGTGGTTCTACTCCCTGGAAGAACAAGAATTTTGCCAACAAGGGCAAGGGCAAACCGTTGGCGGCTAAGCAAGCGCCAAATCAGTTCAGAAAGACTGCTGCTCAGGGGAACACAGCCAGACCTCCTGCTCCCAGATGCTCTGGATGCGGGAAATCGCACTTTGGGCCGTGTTCTACCGGTCAGCTGATTTGTTTCGAGTGTGGCAAGGAGGGCCACTATTCCAGAGACTGCCCGACGGCGAGAGTTGCGGCAGTGCAGGCTGTGCCGTTGCAGATGGTTCCTACTAGGGCACCAGTCGTGCCACCTACTACCGGACGTGTCTACACACTTGATCGTCAGCAGTCGGACAGAGCTCCGAACCTGGTCAGAGGTACTGTTACCATTGGCGGTTCAGCTATTGATGTTTTGTTTGATTCCGGGGCAACACACTCTTTTGTTGCTACCCCTATTGCTGTGGGGCTTGAGTTGCCCAGTGATGTGCTTTCTCCACCGATGCGGGTGACCACCGCCACCGGAGAAAAATGCTTGACCTCCACTGTTCATCGCGATGTAGCGTTTCAGTGGGATGGCCGTGATTTCTCGGTAGATCTGATAGGATTGCCGATGGCCAACCTTCAAATTATATTGGGCATGGATTGGTTGTCCAGAAACTGTGCAATGATTGATTGCTGTGCCAAGAAAGTGGTGATGTCTCCGGGTGGGTCCACAGCCAGTTCCTCACCGTTCATTTCAGTCCTGCAGGCGAGGAGGGCCTTGAGAGCAGGGGCATTTGGCTATGTCATGTTGGGAGGTTTGGTGAGTGGGACACAGGAGGATCTCACTGGCATTCCTGTGGTGAGGGAATTCCTCGAGGTGTTTCCCGAGGAGATTCCTGAGTTTCCACCACAGAGGGAGATAGAGTTCTCTATTGATTTATTGCCTGGGGTGGGGTCTATCTCATTGGCTCCATACCGGATGTCGCCACCAGAGTTGGCGGAGCTGAAGAAGCACATTGAGGAGCTTTCAGCGAAAGATTTTATTCGGCCGAGTGTGTCTCCCTGGGGAGCACCGGTCATATTTGTGAAAAAGAAAGATGGGACCATGCGGTTGTGCACCGACTACAGACAGTTGAACAAGGTGACAATCAAGAACAAGTACCCTCTTCCACGCATTGATGATTTGCTGGATCAGCTCAGGGGTGCTTGCGTGTATTCAAAGATCGACCTCCGGTCCGGTTACCATCAGATACGGGTAAAGCCGGAGGATGTCCCAAAGACAGCGTTTCGCTCGAGGTACGGGCACTACGAGTACTTGGTGATCCCGTTTGGACTCACCAATGCACCCGCGGTGTTCATGGACTACATGAACAGGATCCTCCAGCCGTACCTGGATCAGTTTGTGATCGTCTTCATTGACGACATCTTGATTTACTCCAAGACGGAGGAGGAGCATACTGAGCACTTGAAGATCATGTTGCAAGTGCTGAAAGAGAAAAAGCTCTATGCTAAGCCGTCAAAATGCGAGTTTTGGCTCAAGGCGGTGAAATTTCTGGGTCATGTAATTTCTGCTAATGGAGTTGCAGTTGATCCGAACAAGATTGAGGCCGTGATGGACTGGGAGAGGCCCAAGACGGTTACAGAAGTGAGAAGCTTCTTGGGTTTGGCAGGCTACTATAGGAGGTTCATTGAGGGATTCTCCAAGATGGTGCTACCGATGACTCGCCTTACCCGAAAGGAGACTCCATTCGTGTGGACACATGAGTGTGAGGAATGTTTCCAGGAGTTGAAGGAGAGACTGACTACTGCTCCTGTGTTAGTCCTTCCTGATCCTGCGGAGCAATTCGAGTTATACTGCGATGCCTCTGGAAAAGGGCAAGGCTGTGTGTTGATGCAGAAAGGGAAAGCTGTTGCCTATGCTTCAAGACAGTTGAAACCTCATGAGGAGAACTACCCGACTCACGACTTGGAGTTGGCAGCCATTGTTTTTGCTTTCAAGATTTGGAGGCATTACCTGTTTGGCATGAAGTTTGCTGTATTCAGTGACCACAAGAGCCTGAAATATCTGTTTGACCAGAAGGAGCTGAACATGAGACAGCGAAGATGGATGGAGTTCTTGAAGGACTACGACTTTGAGTTGAGGTACCATCCTGGCAAGGCCAATGTGGTAGCCGATGCTTTGAGTCGGAAATTCGTGAGCTTATCCAGTTTAATGATGAACGACTACGAGGTAATCGAGAAGTTCAGAGACTTGAGAGTGAACTCCTTGTTTGGGGGCGCACTGCTCGAAATGGAGACAACAGAGGTGATTAATGAGCTGATGGAAAAGATCAAAGAGGCGCAAGTGCAAAGAGAGTGCCTCGATTATGTGAAGAACCAGGATGGTGTGTCTTGGAACGATGACGGATTGCTGCTGTTCCAGAAGAGGATTGTTATTCCTCGAGGGCCATTGACCGAAGAGGTTATGACAGAGGCTCATAAGGGCCGGTTCACTATCCACCCTGGTGCTACAAAAATGTACCAGGATTTAAAGAGAAATTTTTGGTGGCCGGGCATGAAGAAGGACATAGCGGTCTACGTGTCCAAGTGTTTGATATGTCAGAAAGTGAAGATCGAGCACCAGAAACCGTCTGGTAAACTTCAACCTCTTGAGATTCCACAGTGGAAGTGGGAAAGTATTTCCATGGACTTCGTGGTGGGATTGCCTAAAACTCAGGCTGGTTGTGACTCTATCTGGGTCATTGTGGACAGATTGACCAAGTCTGCCCATTTTCTTCCAGTGAAGGTGAGCTTCACTACAGAGCAGTTGGCCAAACTATATGTCCGTGAGATTGTGAGGCTTCACGGGGTGCCCGAGAGTATCATCAGTGATAGGGACCTGAAGTTCACATCTCGGTTCTGGGAGGCGCTGCAGGAGGCTTTTGGTACGCAGTTGAGATTGAGTACCGCCTATCACCCTCAGACTGATGGACAGACTGAGCGGACCATCCAGACATTGGAGGACATGTTGAGAGCTTGCACGTTGGAGCAGGGTTCTGCATGGGATAGGTACCTTCCGTTGGTAGAATTCTCGTACAACAACAGTTTTTATGCTAGTCTGGGCATGGCACCCTACGAGGCGCTGTATGGTAGGAGGTGTCGGACTCCTACCTGCTGGTCTGAGGTTGGAGATAAAGAGTTATTTGGCTTGGACTTTGTCCAAGATACTAACCCTACAGATCCAGATGATCAGGGAAAAGTTGAAGCAGGCGCAGAATCGTCAGAAAAGCTACTATGATGTCAAGCATCGACCACTGGAGTTCAGTGAGGGTGAGCACGTGTTTGTGAAACTTTCACCTGTCACCGGTGTTGGACGGGCACTCGGCGTGAGGAAGTTGAGCCCGCGATTCATTGGGCCCTACCAGATCCTTGGTAGAGTAGGACCAGTTGCCTATCGACTTGCCTTACCTCCGAACCTAGCCAACATCCACGACGTGTTTCACGTGTCTCAGCTTCGAAAGTACATAGCAGATCCTTCGCACGTGGTGCAGCCGGATGATGTGGAGGTTCGGGAGAACCTAAAGACTCCCGTCGGACCACTCAAGATTCTCGATCGTGGCGAGAAGCAGTTGAGGAGCAAGATCATTCCGATGGTCAAAGTGCAATGGTCAGGAAGAACTCCTGAGGAGTGTACCTGGGAGCGAGAGGATGAGCTTCTCCGACAGTATCCCGACTTTCGAGACAGGTATGTTTCCGATTTTGAGGACAAAATCCTTAAAAAGGTGGGGTGAATGTAAGAACCCGCACCGCTAATTAAGGTAATTAGTAAACTAATTATGATAATTAGGAAATAATTCCATAATTGACCTTAATAATTATTAATGGGCTTAGATAATTATATTGAGTGAGTAAAAATGCTGAAAGTCGCTTTTCGGAAGAAAAGCGCAGATACCGGTTCTGCTACTCGGTATAAATGCGTACCGGAAAAGTATCCCGGAAAATTATAACGAATGCATGATAATTACTAGAATATTATGTAGGACTTGTAAAACAAGTTTCAAGTCAAAATGACGTAATCTGATGCCAGAACTGATACTGGCTATGGAAAAGCGCGTACCGGAAAGGTGCTCCGACAAATAAAATAAAAATATGACAAATCTTAGAAAAATGCGTAGGTCTAGATTCCAAAGTTTGGGATCAAGACTTTTTACTTTGCTATTAAGGCTAATACTGCGCGACATGGCTTAAATGGCTATATATACTTAAGGGCACAGATTTCTAGGTCAAATGAAGCAGCCTCCTACGTGACCTTGTGCTGGTGTTGAGCTCTCTTTGCTGCACCTTCACCCTTTGTGTTCCTTTGCCCTTCCTTCTTCATTCTTTAGCCAAGTTATCACCTTTCATGCTTGTTTAAACACTTGTGAGGGTGAGAGTGAGCTTTGAGACTTCATTGTTGGTCTCATTCTGAGTTGAGAAAGCTGTGTGTGTGTAGTTAGTGAGCATGAGTTTGGAGCTTTAGTGATGGCTACCTTGTGGTAGTCATTGTGAGCTTCAAAGTGCCTTCTTGTGGTGCAAGAACCCATCTTGAAGTGCCATTTTCGTGCTTCTACTTAGGCTGAGTTTGAGGAACCTTGGGAGAGCTCCAAGAGCACAACTTGCCTCTGTTTTGAGCTTTGGTAAGTTACCTCACCATGATCATGAGTTTATCTTGCTTAAAGTTGGTGTCTTGACATGTAAAAAGTTAAAATGAAGTAACCAACACCTAAATGAACTTGTATATGCTTAAAGATGCATGCTTTAACGTGTACATGTGTTAAAAGTTGGATCTTTGGGATGGATATTCACGAAATGCAGAAACTGCATTCTGTCGTGAGATATCCGGATATTTGTCGAACAGATATCCGGATATCAGTATCCGGATATGGTATCCGGATATTGATATCCGGATATGGGATCTGGGTATCCGGATATGACATATCCGGATATGTCCAGTGTGATATCCGGATATTACATATCCGGATATGCCCCTTCTGATATCCGGGTATCCTGGGTTCTGCGCAGACAGTAGCTGTGCTGTATGAACAGTAAGCTATTGGGTGTGTGTGGACCCTAGTTTAAGGAAGTTGAACTTCTGTAATAAATGAACTAAGTCAGAATCATATGATTAAGGGCTTATGGCTTTGTTGGAAGCCTTAAGACGTAAAACGTAAAGGAAAGGCGTAGTCTCTAAGTTGTATGCTTGTGATGCATTAATATTGACTTGTTAATGGTCCATATCAGATTGTGATACTGCTGTTTGTGGACTTGTGAGTGGTTGGACTCTTGGCTTGGATAGCTAGCTTGCAAGGTAAGCTTTCGTGTCCTCGGTTTAGCCATTTTGATGTTCCACCATGTCCCATGGGGATGGGTTTATGCATGCTGTGTTCATGCTTTGATTATTTTGGAAATGCTGTTGAGCTATTTATATGCAATGAGCTTTTTATGATGCATGTGGTGTCCACCTAGACGGAAATCCTGAGTATGTAGTAATACAAGATGGAGAAGCATGTGGGTGAGGTGCAGGTAGTATCCATGTACTCATGTAGGCATAGACGTATTCCTACATTTCTCTGGCCAGTAGATTTGAAAGCACACATGACATGATTAATTGCTGCATCGCATAGTTTTGGAACTTATACTGTAATACTGTTTTTAGAACTTATATTGCACATGTAAGTGAGCTTGGGGTAGAGACTCCTTGAGGACCCCTTGTCTTACTGAGATTTCTTGTTAGAGATCTCACCCCACGTTTGGGGAACGCTTATTTCAGGATCAGGTAATATTGAGAGCTCAGGTGGCAGAAGGCCAGAGCTGAGTTGATATTTATGACATGCTGACGTGCTGGTTGTGGATTGCTGTTTATTTGACTGCTGTTATGTTTTCTGCTTCATTTATGTTAAGTTTATGTTATGACTGATATTGGGCATTGTTGCCTTATTTGGTGAGCATGGGGTTTGTCCATGCCACATGATTGTGTTATTGTCCTTTTATTTTAATGTTGTAATTAAAGTATCAGGATTTTGACCCAGGCTACGTGTTGTAGTCCTGTGGCTTTAGTTACATCATATTTATGTACGAGGTATTCAGTTAGATGTCTTGCAATTTACATACAGGCAGTATTTTTATGAAAATGATTAAGTAAACAAGTTGGTTAAGTTAATGACGTCATAATTGAATTAAAGAAAATTATTCCGCATTTTTATTAAGCGTGGCTTAATACGATAGTGTGTTAACAATCCGGGTTAACACGGGCTGTTACAGGGTGCAACTTAACTTGCACTCCATTATCAGTGACATCCACACCAGCTTTCTGACACAAAAGCTGGATCATAGAGCAATGGTCTAGAGCATATGTGCTGCTATCAGAATGGGCCATGTCATATATACTGTCCTGGAGAAGGATGGGCAGCTCCACTTTCCCCTCGGTCATGATGGTGGATATTAAAACAGCCCTCATCAAATTTACCTACGCTTGATTGGAGGAAGGCATCATGTTGGAAGCTATGAAATGGAACCAAACCCTGGCTTCTCCATTCAATTGTCTCAACCACAACAATTTGGGATTTGCTACAGTTTGCAAGATGGGTTCAGCTGCCCCCAACTTGGTCCAATTCTCAAAAGCAGGATCCTTCCTCCTTGGTGGGATGTCAATTTTCTGCCAATTTCTTCGGAAGTCACAAGTGAGAGCCTGGGTGGTATCACAGTTCTTAATCTTGAGAAGCTTTTGAATAGTGTAGGCATTATATTTAACTTGCTTGCCACTCACCCAACTAACAAAAGTTCTTTGTCCCCCTTCATCACCATTATATGCATCGGCATAAAATTCCCGTGCTATGGTCGGGCTGCTGTTCACCAGAATTTCACCAAAGGTGACCCATTCCCTTCTCCTCAACTGAGATTGGAATTCCGGATATTCATCAGTGTCTAGGATGAATTGTCTTTCCTGAACAAAGGGTCTTGAGGAAGTCTTCTTAGTAAATCTGTCCTCATGTTCAGCATTCCTCCAAAAATGTTCATCAAAAACCGGAGGAGGTGGTGGAGGTGATGAAGTCTTAGACCTCCTAGACCTCTTCTTGCTGCTTTTGTTGGGTGGAGAGGTAGACATAATCTGTTCA
>JAVKPL010013310.1:0-70360 GCA_032173675.1 Gastrolobium villosum | reverse complement strand
GGTGTGGCACAGCCAGTGAATAACAGAGAACAAGAAGAAAGAATGCTTAAATTATTGTATGCTTCTTATATGCTGCAAAATGATGCAGCCGATTGGTGGAGAAACACTCGTCAGTCTTTTGAATGCCAAGGTTATGCTATCACTTGGCCTTTCTTTGAAAGACATTTTTTACTGAAATACTTTCCGGAAGAAGCCCGGTTAAGGAAAAAGGGTGAGTTTGAAGAACTGAAACAGGGTCAGATGTCTATTGATGAATACTTGAACAAGTTTAATAAACTGGCCAAATACTCTCATTTTCAAAGAGCACCACCTACTGAGGATGATCTGATCTTTAAATTTCATAAAGGACTACATGATAATATTTCTGAAAAGCTGGCAGGTGATTCGTTTGATACTTTTGCTGCACTTGTTAAAAAGTGTAAAAATGTCCAAGAATATTACAGAAGGAAGAATAAGGACCAGTCAGCTCCTAATTCCGGTCCTAAAAATACTACCGGAAATTCAAAAGGAAAGGGTTTGCAGGCGAAACAATCTGATGGTAAATTCAAGAAGACTGGAAATTCCAAGCACGGAAATTTTAAACCTGTTGCTCCATGTACTATCTGTGGAAGAACTCATGCAGGAGTTTGCAGGAAAGAAAAAGGGCTTTGTTATAAGTGTGGTCAACCCGGGCATTTTATTAAGGACTGCCCCTATGGTGGGGGACAGGTTTCTGCAATTCAGGCTACCCCGGCCCCTATGATGATAGAGGAGCCATCGCTTCCTCCTCCACCTCCTGTTGCCCGTGTATATGCAGTGACCCAGCCAGAGGCTGAGAGATCAACTAGTTTGGTTCGAGGTATGATTTCTATTAAAGATGAAATGCTTAGTGTCTTATTTGATTCTGGTGCTACACACTCTTTTGTAGCTGATTATGTAGTGAAAGCATTTGATTTGCCTGTGACGATAATGAAAACCCCTATGCGTATTGTTACGGCTGTGGGAAAGGTATTTCATGAAAAATATGTTTGTGAAAATGTGAAATTCAAGTATGAAGGCAAGGAGTATTCTGCTGATTTTATCATGCTACATCTTGCATCTGTAAATTTGATTTTGGGAATGGATTGGTTGTCTAAATACTGTGTGAAGATTGACTGCTGCAGTAAAACCATTTCTGTCTCGTCTCATGATGATGAGGAGAAGTCTCCTTACTTGTCTGTACTTCGGGTTGTAAAGGCCTTGAAGGAAGGAGATTTCGGATTTATTATGTTAGGAGGTCTGGTGGGCGTCAATAAGGAGCCAATTTCTAATATTCCGGTTGTCTCCGAGTTTGAGGATGTCTTTCCGGATGAAATTCCGCACTTTCCCCCAGAGAGGGAAATAGAATTTTCCATTGACTTATTGCCTGGCGTGGGACCGATCTCTTTGGCCCCATACCGGATGTCACCTCTGGAATTATCTGAGTTAAAGAAACAGATTGAAGACTTGTCCAGGAAGAATTTTATCAGACCGAGTGTGTCTCCGTGGGGAGCACCGGTAATCTTTGTTAAGAAGAAGGATGGTTCTATGAGGTTATGTACGGATTACCGGCAGTTGAACAAGGTAACTGTTAAGAACAAGTATCCTTTGCCGCGTATAGATGATTTGTTGGATCAGTTGCGGGGTGCGACTGTATTCTCCAAGATTGATCTCCGGTCCGGGTATCATCAGATCCGGATAAAGCCGGACGATGTTCCGAAGACAGCGTTCAGGTCCCGATATGGACACTATGAGTACTTGGTTATTCCTTTTGGGCTTACAAATGCACCAGCCGTTTTCATGAGTTATATGAATCGAATCTTTAAGGCATACCTGGATCAATTTGTGGTTGTCTTTATTGATGACATACTGATATATTCAAAGAGCAAAGAAGAACATTCCGAGCATTTAAAGATTGTTTTGCAAATTCTGAGAGAGCATCAGTTGTATGCTAAGCCGTCAAAATGTGAATTCTGGCTTTCTGAGATACAATTTCTGGGCCATGTCATCTCGGCTGAAGGAGTGGCAGTGGACCCTAGCAAGATTGAAGCAGTGTTAGAATGGGAACGTCCTAAAAATATTACAGAGATCAGGAGTTTTCTTGGTTTGGCTGGGTACTATAGGCGTTTTATTGAAGGATTCTCACGGATGGTACTACCTTTGACACGGTTAACCCGTAAAGGGAACCCATTTATATGGACCCAAGAATGTGAAGAGAGCTTTCAAGAGCTAAAAAGGAAGTTGACTACAGCCCCGGTATTGATATTGCCGGATCCTACAAGTAAATTTGTTGTGTATTGTGATGCTTCTAAGTTTGGGTTAGGCTGTGTTTTAATGCAGTATCAACAGGTGGTCGCTTATGCTTCTCGACAGTTAAAACCGCATGAGGAGAACTATCCGACCCACGATCTTGAGTTGGCAGCCGTAGTGTTCGCTTTAAAAATCTGGCGACATTTTCTATACGGGGCCGATTTCATTGTCTACAGTGACCACAAAAGTTTGAAATATCTGTTTGATCAGAAAGAGTTGAATATGAGGCAACGCCGCTGGATGGAATTTCTGAAGGATTATGATTTTGAATTGCAATACCACCCTGGTAAAGCCAATGTAGTAGCTGATGCTTTAAGTAGAAAGGCGATTAGTATGGCCAATTTGATGATGTCTGAGTATAATTTGATGGAGAAATTCAGGGATCTCCGCATTCCTGTGAATACAGAAGATAGTCCGCATTTATTGACTACTACGGTAGTCCAGAACTCCTTAGTCGAGCGGATCAAAGAAGCTCAATTGCTTGATAAAGAGATTCAGTCTATGAAAGATCAGGACTTCGTGTCCACTGATGGATTCGGTCTTAAGTTTTATAAGGATCGGATCATTGTTCCGAAAGGTCAGATGGTTGATGAGGTATTGGCTGAGGGCCATATGGGTAAATACACTATCCACCCTGGTGCTACTAAGATGTACCAAGACTTGAAAAGAAATTTCTGGTGGCCAGGAATGAAGAAAGATATTGCTCTGTATGTGAGTAAGTGTTTGACTTGTCAGAAAGTTAAGATTGAGCATCAGAGACCTTCTGGATTACTGCAGCCCTTGGATATTCCAGAATGGAAATGGGTCAGCATTTCAATGGATTTTGTAGTGGCATTACCGAGAACTCAAGCTGGTTTTGATTCTATATGGGTAGTTGTTGACAGATTGACAAAGTCTGCACATTTCATACCAGTCAAAACAAGTTTCTCTACAGAGCAGTTAGCTCGATTATATGTAAGGGAGATTGTGAAACTTCATGGTGTTCCTGAAAGTATCATTAGTGACCGGGACCCTAAATTCACGTCTCGACTTTGGGATGCAGTGCAACAAGCATTTGGTACGCAGCTCAGACTGAGTACGGCTTATCACCCTCAGACTGATGGTCAGACTGAGAGGACTATTCAGACACTGGAGGACATGTTGAGGGCTTGTGCCCTAGAACAGGGAAATGCATGGGATAAGTATCTCCCTCTGGTGGAATTTTCCTATAATAATAGTTATCATGCCAGTTTGGGCATGGCTCCCTATGAAGCTTTGTATGGCCGTAGGTGCAGGGCGCCTACGTGTTGGGCAGAAATTGGTGAGAGGCAGTTATTTGGGCCAGATATGGTCCAAGAGACTACCGATCAGATTATGATGATAAGGGATCGATTGAAGAAAGCACAGAGCCGCCAAAAGAGTTATTATGATGCAAAGCATCGACCCCTTGAATTTTCGGAAGGGGATCATGTGTTTATCCGTTTGTCTCCGACTACGGGTGTTGGGCGTGCTCTAGGAGTGAGGAAGTTGAGCCCTAGGTTCATTGGGCCCTACCAGATTATAAAGAGGGTCGGACCTGTGGCATACCAGCTTGCCTTACCTCCACATCTGTCAAATCTACATAGTGTCTTTCACATCAGTCAGCTTCGAAAATATGTGCCTGATGCGTCCCACATTGTTCAGCCGGACGTTATTGAAGTAAGAAAAGACTTGAAGTTTGTTGTGGGTCCGTTGAAGGTTCTAGCACGTGATGAAAAAGTATTGAGAAATAGGACTATTCCCATGATCAAGGTGCAATGGGAAGGATTGCCTCCTGAGGACGCTACTTGGGAGCGGGAGAATGAAATTCTTCAGCAGTACCCTGAGTTTGACGTCAGGTATATGTTATATTTGATATTTGATTTTGTGGGCAAAATCCTTAAAAGGTGGGGTGAATATAATAACCCTCACTAGTAATTGGGGATTTAATATTGAAGAATAATTAGAAGTAAAAGGAATAAAGTCACCTTTGGTGAAAAAGGAGTTAAAATGACAGTTAAGGGATATAAATGCGGGTAAACAAAGTTACCCGAAAAATGAAAGTAAAGTTAAAAATATGACTAGAAAAATATTCTAGTCCATTAGGTAAAGTTTGGTAATAAATGGAGGTGTGTAGATAGATAAACTTTTACCCAGTTAAAGTAACTTAAATTTTACACACATTGAAATCCTTATTTCTCCTTCTTTATACGTGATGTTCCCTTTTCTTTTCTCTCTCCCCTCATCCCTCCCAAGCCCGTGGCTGCATCAAGGAGAAGAGGGCCTAGGGTTTATTTCTTTCTTCCTTCCATTCTCACTCATTTGGCCATCAAAAAGCATGATTCCACACATGAAATTGCTTGTAAACCACCCAATGAACCCATTCCACCCATCAATTTAAGCTATTGTTGAGTGTGTGAAGAGTTCTTCCTCCCCCCATTTTCGAGTTACTATTCATTGGAGGAAAAAAAGTGAGTTTTTGATGGAGCTTTGCTTGGAGGTTGCTCTCTAGGCTTTGTACAAGTGTTTAGAGGTAAGAAACCTTTATTTCTATGGCTTCATTTTGATGATTTGAGTCATGAAAATTGTGAGCATGTGTTGGGTGGGAAATAAATTAGTTTAAAATTTAATTGATGATGGATTCTTGATGTTTTGTATATAGAAATGGAAAAATAAGCATAATTATGTATGTAACAAATTGGAGAAAAATCCTATGCTTTCTCCCTTTATGGTTCGTTCATATAGGATTATGGAGGATTCATTGTGCAAAAAAAAAAGTTAAATGATATGGATTGTGAAGTTGTTATGTATGTAAAAGTTACAAAAATTAAGTGAAGCAAATGTTTAAAATAAAAAAAAAAAAATCCATGGTGTGGGCTCCCTTTCATATGGTTATGAGGGAATGATGTATAAAATTTTAATCCACGTAGTTGGAAGGCTTCATGTGTTGAAATAAGTGGAAAAGTGATGAATGAGTAAGAATACAAAGTAAGAAAAAAATATATTAGGGTGTCATGCCTTTAGGCTAGGCCATAAGGTGCCATAGAGGGATTTTGTCCAAAATTTAATTGGACAATATATATATATATATATATATAGTGCAAGTTGCAAAGTTAAGGAAAAGAAATGAAATGATAAAGAAAGAGCACTTTAGGCCTTCCTTTAAGGATTTCGGCCTTGAGAGAAACAATGGGCCAAAGGATGTGTTTTAAATTGCTAGATAGAACTTAGGGAACAAATGAGGTTCTAGGAACTATTGGTTTTGGTTAAATAAACCCAATGAAAGTCCTAGCCTTCTTAGTTTGGCTTCGGCCAATTAAGGTCTTTGGGGCTAGAGAGCAATAGAAAAATTGTAATAAATGTCTAATAAAAGGATTTATAGAATTATGGGCATGACTTGCGTATTGGCATGGTATTGGCAAAAACGTAAAGAAATGAAGATAAGCGATAAAATGTATGCCTTATGGAAAATCTAGGCATGATAGCATTTTATTGATTTGTATTTGTGGATTCTTGCTCTAGGTGTACCTAGAAACTAAAAAGGATCGGAATCTCTTGAAGAAATATAAGTAACTTGTGTCACAAGTAAGCAGATCGATAAAGCTTCAAGAGGTAAGCTCTATGTTTAAGGAGTCTTTTCCTACTTGAGTGCTCCACCATAGTTAGTAGACTATGGTTGGACTATATGACTGTGTAGACACTCTGTATAGGTGCATTCATATAGAGATATTTGATGATATGATATGATATGACATGATATGATATGATATGATAAGACTGGTTCTGATATGATTTCTGTATTGACTTTTGGTAAACGAATGTCTTCTTGGGTTTTGCCTGAGATTGACAGTGTACACCTCTGAGTTACTCTATTTCCGTTTGGGGCCATCCCTTGGAAATGACGGCGCACGTCTCTGTTATGATATGATTATATGTTCTGCTCAGTTATGATATCTGCTATATGTTGTATCTGTATACTCTGTATCTGACCTTCATGCAGGAGTGAGCCAGGGGTATGGAGAATTCTCTATAAACCTGGAGCTTATTGAGATTTGTAATCTCACCCCTCTTTGGGGACATGATTTCAGGTTCCCAGACTGCCGGTGAACCCTCAGCAGGCAGAGACGCGGCACGTGGCTGAGACGTTCGACTGATCGGATTTTGAGTGGCTGTAGGCTACTACCTTTTTTTGGAGTGTGTTGATGTAGTTTAGATTTCAGTTATTTTGGGGATCATTATGTCTGATCTTTCACTCTGTATATGGCCTGTATATGTTCTGTACATGTTCTTCAGTTTGATGCATGTACATTTTTGTATTCAGGCATGTTGATATGATTATGTAGTATTCAGTTATGCTTATGTCTTGGATTGCATGCTGTTAGATTAGTGGCACGGAGCCAAGTTTTGCATGCGCCCATGGATGGGTATCTGATTATAATTGCATGACTGGTACTTCTGGATATAAATATTGTTGAAACTGTCTATCAGGAACTCTTAGGAGTGGGATTGGGAAATCCCCGGTTGTCCGATTTACAGAGGTTACTCTGCCCGATTTTCGTTAACGCCTTATGAACATTAAAAGAGAAAAAGAAAAAGTTAGCTCGTATTTTCGTAAGTTTAAGTTTTCCGCTGTTTCTGTTGTATCATATGTATGTTAATTGAACCGGCTCGAGACGGGGATGTTACACCAGACATGGACTGTGGAATTTGCCCTGAGAGACGATTGCTTGAGAGATCAATGGACTCCAACTGTTTCAAGTTTCCAATTTCATCCCGTATTGTCCCTACTAATCGATTATGGGACAAATTCATTGATTGCAATCTAGTCAGCATGAAAATATCTAAAGGCACTGTTCCAGACAAATTGTTGCTTGAAAGATCAATAGCATACATCAAATCCCAATATTCTAATTCATTTCCTTTTATAAGCATTGAAATTCAATTATTTAAATGCAATCAAACAAATGTCGAGTTATTATTGGACTGCAATCAAACAAATGTCGAGTTTAGAAACACATTTGACATGTCCCCGTTGATTGTGTTGTTGATTAAATACAAAAATTCAATTTGAGGAGCAAAGTTCCAAAACTTGTCAAGAGGTTCAAATGAAGCACATGAGCTCACAATGGCTAGAGTTTTGAGAGAACTCTGTGTAAATAGCCATGAAGGAAGTTTGTCAGTTACATATCCCAACCAAATACCTTCCAGTTGAAATGGAGGGACCCATTCAGGATCAAAATCAAAGATCAAGTCTGGCGAGCTCAGGAAAAGTTTCTTTAGATTTGAAACAGATAGTAAATTTCTTTCGGACACATTTCCTATCAAGTAATTATCACCAACTGACATGTGCTCCAAGTTGAAGAGTTGTCCCAGACTTTCTGGAAGATTTCCATTCAAGTGATTTGACTTGAGTTCCAATACAATCAAGGATGATAGATTTCCCAAACTTGTGGGTATGTGACCAGAAAATGCATTATCAGAAAGATCTGTAAGCATTTAATAATTAATTCATGTTCAATAATAAACATTCAAGAACATGAAAGGGGATCTTCAGAATTTATGAGTTTCACATAAAGTGTACCTTTCTCCATTAGTGCGGAAGAACTTTGATGGTGGAATACTTTCTCTAAGCCTTAACCCTTTCACCGTTCTTGTATCTTCTTTGATAGGGATTTGATACAACCTTTCTGGGCAGACTCAGAAGGAACTAAATTTCTGTCAGATACTACCTTATCAGAAACTGACCCTATGAACGTTTACATAACAGGCCTAACAACAGTTAATATTATTTCTGTAACTTCCCTTAATGTAACTGCACATATCAGCAGTTACTTTTAAATAACTTCCCTTTAATAGTCAAAATTACCATAATGCCCTTTTCATTAATTAAACCAACTGACACATAATATAACACATGAGACAAATAATTTTACATTCTCCCACTTGGCTCATGTCATGAGGTGTCCCTTCATGATTTAATCAACATTCATTATAATGCGCATTTACTAGGCTAAAGGTTCTATACATTGACCTCATCATAATTCATTATTAGAAATAAAATCAACAAGAGTCATGGCGGTTGTATGCTATCAAGTCGGCATAGTCCCTTCCATGTACCACTGTATTGACTCTTCTTCCTAACATGATACTTTAATAGGAAGTATACATTATGTCCAACAATAATGTCTTCGTAACGGACCATAAATATTTTCAATATCATTACATAAACTTGCATGCATTCATAAATTGAAAATAAGACAATAACAGAAACATATATTCATCAATGAGCTCAGAGTGTCAATACTTAATACATAACAATAATTGTCATCATTCATTAGCTGACATAATGCCCATTCTACATACATGACCAGTAAATGTCTTGGGCGGTAATCCCTTCGTCAAGGGATCAGCTATCATAAGATCGGTGCTAATATGCTCTATAGACACTCTTTGTTTCTGAACCTCTTCTTTAACGGCAAAGTACTTTAATTCCATATGTTTAGCACCTTTGGAATACTTGTCGTTTTTAGAAAAGAAGACTGCTGCGGAATTATCACAATAAATTTTCAGCGGCTTTTCAATATTGTCGACCAATTCAAGCCCTGAAATAAAGTTCCGTAGCCATTTAGCCTGAATCGTGGCTTCAAAGCATGCCACAAATTCAGCTTCCATAGTGGACGCAGCTATTACAGTCTGCTTCGCACTTTTCCATGATATAGCTCCTTCAGCTAAAAGATACAGGTAACCACATGTAGACTTTCTTGTGTCTACGCATCCTGCAAAATCTGAATCTGTGTATCCAATCACTTCAAGGTTGTTAGACCTTCTATAAGTAAGCATGTGACCTTTAGTTCCTCGCAAATATCTCAGTACTTTCTTTGCAGCTTTCCAATGATCCATACCGGGATTACTTTGGTATCTACCCAACATCCCAACTGCAAAGCTAATATCTGGTCTCGTATAAGTCTGAGCATACATTAAACTCCCAACTAATGATGCATACGGAATTGCATCCATTTCTTTTCGTTCCAATTCACTTTTAGGACATTGCATGAGACTAAATTTATCTCCTTTCTGAATTGGAACTGGAGATGATGAGCAGTTTTCCATTCTGAATCTCTCTAGAACTCTATTAATATATGCTTTCTGAGACAAACCTAACAGTCCTTGTGATCTATCACGGAATATTTCTATTCCAATCACATAAGCTGCCTCACCCATATCTTTCATTTCAAAGTTACTAGAGAGAAACTTTTTAGTCTCATTTAAAAGACCAAGATCATTAGTTGCCAGCAAAATATCATCAACATACAGAATCAATAATATAAACTTGCTCCCACTGATCTTCAGATATATACATCGATCAACAATGTTTTCTTTAAATCCAAAGGAAACAACAGTATCATTAAACTTAAGGTACCATTGCCGTGAAGCTTGTTTAAGTCCGTATATTGACTTCTTAAGTTTGCACACCATGTGCTCTTTACCCTTTTCTATGAACCCCATTGGTTGGTCCATGTACACATCTTCATCTAAATTTCCATTTAGAAAGGCAGTTTTCACATCCATTTGGTGTAACTCTAGATCATAATGAGCCACCAATGCCATAATAATTCTTAAAGAATCCTTCTTTGAAACTGGTGAAAAAGTTTCTTTATAGTCAATGCCATCTTTCTGAGTGAATCCCTTTGCAACAAGTCTGGCCTTGTAACGTTCTAAGTTACCATGAGAGTCACGTTTGGTCTTAAAAACCCATTTACAAACAACTCTCTTACACCCTTCTGGTAACTCAACAAGATCCCAAACCTTATTCTGTTCCATAGATTTCAACTCATCTTTCATGGCATCTAACCACTTATCACCATTTTCACCATTCATGGCTTGTGAAAACGTTACTGGATCATCCTGAATACCCATGTCAAAATCAGACTCTTGTAGATATACCACATAATCATTAGAAATAGCAGGTCTCTTTTCTCTTTGAGATCTTCTTAATGCTATCTGTTGTGGTTCTTCTACTATGGGTTCATTCGGTTCATTAACAATGATTTCTTCATGAGTAGTGGGATCATTAACTTGTCCTTCATTATTATTGATTGGTTCAATAGCATAAGGAACAATAACTTTACTAGAGCTACAAGTCAATGGAACTTGTATTCTCACTTCATGAATATCCACTTTACGTGGTGTTTCACTCCCACTAACTTCACCATTCTCAATGAACCTTGCATTTCCAGATTCAATAATCCTTGTAGTATGATAAGGACAGTAAAATCTATACCCTTTCGATTTTTCTGGATAACCAATGAAATAACCACTGATTGTCCTTGCATCCAGTTTCTTTTCTTGCGGATTGTAGTATCTAATTTCTGCCTGACAACCCCAAACATGCAGGTGTCTTATACTAGGTTTCCTTCCAGTCCAAAGTTCAAAAGGAGTCTTTGGAACTGACTTACTAGGAACCCTATTCAATACATACATGGCAGTTTTTAGAGCATAAGTCCACAATGAAACGGGTAAAGAAGAATTACTTAACATACTCCTAACCATATCCAGTAAGGTCCTATTACGCCTTTCAGATACACCATTCTGTTGCGGTGTACCGGGCATTGTGTATTGAGCACAAATACCACGCTTTTCCAGAAATTTAGCAAATGGGCCCGGATGTTGTCCACTTTCATCATACCTTCCATAATATTCACCACCCCTATCAGACCTGACAATCTTCACATTTCTGTCTAATTGCCTTTCAACTTCATTAATATAAATCTCCAAAGCATTTGCAGCTTGAGACTTATCATGTAGCAAATAGACATAACCATAACGTGAATAATCATCAATGAAAGTGATAAAATATTTTTCTTTATTGAAGGCATTAACATCAAACGGACCACATACATCAGTGTGTATAATTTCAAGAAGCTGAGTGCTCCTTGTGGCTCCTTTCTTTGTGTGTTTTGTTTGTTTTCCTTTAATACAATCCACACAAACATTTAAATCAGTAAAGTCTAAATCCGGAAGGATTTCATTATTTACCAATCTTTTCATCCTTTCTTTGGAAATATGTCCCAAACGTTTGTGCCACAAGTAAGCGGAACACTCATTAATTAAGGTACGTTTAGTACCAACATTATGATGCAGAGTCATAAGTGTTTCAGCATAAAGATTATCAAGACATAATTTATATAATCCATCACATAAAGTACCATTACCAATCAAATGATTGTGCTTGTACAAACTGAAACTACCACTACCAAATTTAAAAGAGTATCCAGCAACATCAAGTTTGGAAATTGAAACTAAATTTCTAGATATACTAGGTACATAAAGAGTTTCACATAAATCCAAATGATATCCACTGTCGAGAATTAAACGGTAAGTCCCAACAGCTTCCACCGGAACTTTCACTCTATTGCCCATAAAGACAAACTTTTCATTTGGCCTTGTGGTTTGGGTCATAAGGAATCCCTGCATTGTATTAGAAACATGAGTAGTACAACCAGAATCAATCCACCAAGTATTATAAGGAACTTCAGCCAGGTTTGATTCATAACATACATAAGCACTAGGCTTACCTTTCTTTTCGAACCAAGCCTTACGTTTCAGGCAATCCCTTTTGAAATGCCCTTCCTTTTTACAGAAATGGCACCTCATCTTTGCATTACTTTCCTTTTTGTGGATTTTAGAAGAAGAGGCCTCATCAACTTTAAGGGGTCCTCCTCCTCCTCCTTTCTTCTCATGCTTCTTACCTTTATTCTTTTCAGCTCCTTGATGCTTTACATAATTGATGGAATGAGCTCCCTGATTCTTAAGTCTGGTTTCCTCCTGAACTAACATACTGTGCAATTCATGCACATTCCATTTGTCTTTCATGGTATTATAGTTCATTTGGAAAGGACCATACTCAGACGGTAATGAGTTCAATACGAACTGCACCAGGAAGTTCTCATCCACATCCATTCCCAATGCTTTTAATTTTGCCGCAATGCTTGTCATTTCAATAACATGCTCATGCATAGTACGCGAACCATCAAACTTCATGGTGGTCAGTGTACTCATAAGTGTCCCAGCAAGAGACTTATCAGCAGTTTGGGAGCGCTCTTCCACAAGTTTCATCATTTCAATGGCACTTTCAGTTTGTGGAAGAGCTGACTTAATGTTGCTTGCTATGCTCATTTTCATGTACATCAAACTTAATCTGTTGGATCTTTCCCAGTTCTTAAAATGGTTCCTTTCATCCTCAGTGCTTTCAGGAGTAATAGCACCAGGTTCCTCTTCTCTAAGAGCCAAATCCATATCCATTACCCCAAGGTAAAATTGGATTTGCTCTTTCCATTCAGAGAAGTTCAGCCCATTAAAAACTGCAACAGTTGAGAACATGGAATGTGTGGCAACAGGTACTGCAAGGAATAATATTTAAAACATTAATGCTTTGAGTCATACATGTCACATACTAACATACTTCACAGATTCAAACATACTAACTTCAATGCATATCAATGTTCACCTTTGGGGATCCATTAACATACAACATTAACTATAATGATGCTATAAAAATTTCACATAATTTGGCAATGATGCATACCCCTATCATAAATATTTGTCATCTTTGGATGTCCAAATGTGAGGAAATATGCCAACAATACCAACATCCATGTTCATTTTATAAAACAAATAATCAACCTTTGGGTTGATCCCCAACTGTTCTATAATAATAAACTTAAATATACCACAACCAGAATTTTATATCATACTATTCATAGCATCACAGTCATGGTAATTGAAATAAAATCATAATATTTGAAATTAAAACAACTCTTCAAGATTTGGCCACTTTGGTGACTAACAAATCTACCATAATTAATTCCAAAACTTTAATATTTCATAAACAATAATAGGATTAAATTTTCACATTCAATATTAATCCAATCACATCACATAATTATTCAATTTAAAACTGTGAATATTGCATAATTATTCGATTTTCTCATTCAATATCATAATACATGTTTACATGTTTATTCGCAATGTCCGTGTACGTTTTTCAATATTCAGTACCTTAATGGCATAAAGAATTGAATGGCATAAAAAAAAAAAACGAATTCCATTAATATGCTGTGATCAACGCACTGTTACCGAACACGTTTTCCTTTAATACCAACAGATAGGCTTTCTCCATATCACAAAAAAACGAGAAGCTAATTGTCAAAAGTAACAGTGAATTGAATCCAAAAATACATTGAATCATGGAGGCAAGTAATAAAAATCGACGCATTCAGTAATTAAATCATGCAATTCTTCCAGAAATGCTCAATTTTCAAATCGGAATCGGTAATTTGCAAAGAACCCTAATTTTTTTTTTTAAATCAATAATCCATCATAATCATACATGGAAAAACATAAATTCTTAAACACATGCTCTGATACCACATGTAAGCATTTAATAATTAATTCATGTTCAATAATAAACATTCAAGAACATGAAAGGGGATCTTCAGAATTTATGAGTTTCACATAAAGTGTACCTTTCTCCATTAGTGCGGAAGAACTTTGATGGTGGAATACTTTCTCTAAGCCTTAACCCTTTCACCGTTCTTGTATCTTCTTTGATAGGGATTTGATACAACCTTTCTGGGCAGACTCAGAGGGAACTTTTTGTTTCTGTCAGATACTACCTTATCAGAAACTGACCCTATGAACGTTTACATAACTGGCCTATCAACAGTTATTTTTTTTCTGTAACTTCCCTTAATGTAACTGCACATATCAGCAGTTACTTTTAAATAACTTCCCTTTAATAGTCAAAATTACCATAATGCCCTTTTCATTAATTAAACCAACTGACACATAATATAACACATGAGACAAATAATTTTACAAGATCAAGATCTTGTAGTTGCTCAAGTTGCCCTATCCAATCTGGAATGGGTCCATCCAGATTATTATTAGCCAGAATCAAGGATTTGATGCTTCCAGGATTTGGCAATATTCTAGATAGTTGGCCATGTATATGATTTTGGCTAAGGTCAATATGAGAGATGTGAGAACTAAGATTGAATAACCAATTAGGAAACTCGGAAATGAAATGATTGTCAGCAAGATCTAAAACTTGAAGTGAAGTAAAATTAGCATATTGAAGAGACGGATAGATGTTTTCAAGTTGACAACTCTGCAAGTGTAACTCTACAAGTGAAGAGAGAATGGTCACAGACTGAAGCCAATAAATTTCCTTGTGAAGATCAACACCACCAAGATTAAGATATTGCAAGGAGGAAAGATGGGAAATCCAATGGAGATTAGGAATGAGAATATCATAATTATATGATAAATCAAGATAATCGAGGTTGGAGGAGTTTCCACACTGATGGGGAGGTGTACCTCTTGACAAGTCATCACATTTCTGGCTACCCATTGAATTATATTGGATAGCCTTGAAGTCATTGTTGCTCAAATTCAAGTAGCTTAAATATTCAAGTTCCAGTAAAGATAAAATATTGAATTCACCCATTAGGCAGTGTGATTTGTCATCCTCCAGTCCATAAACAAAGACTACAGATTGATTTGTATGACAAGGGAGATTGAGTTGTGTAACTCTACCTGTGATGACAACAATCTTGTTCAGTGAACCAAGAGGAGAGCATGCCTGAAGGATCTATGACTCCTTGTTTGAAGTGTAGGAGTGTGTTCATGTCCTTCTCATTGCAGTGAACTTTCAAACTGCACATAACTGAGTCGAACATGATTATACATACCAAGCAAAGCAAAGCAAATCTAATATTGGAGTGAGAGGTATCCATGATCATGCAAGAAGATGGGTTGAGGAAGTGAAGGCTTTGCCATCCACCGGATGTATTTATATGGTTGAAGTAAGCCTAAATGTGGACATCTTGGAAATTTCAACGCTATTCAAGAAGTATGTAATGGGGCAACATTACATCACAATCCTTTAACTGAATAAATTGTCCACATATATGTTTAAATAAAGTAAAGAACAAAAGTTTTTTTTTTTTTTTAAGCTAAAAAAATGTGGTTTTTTTCAAATTAAATTTTAAATAAAAATTTATATTTTTATTCCTATCTTTCTCTTAAAATAACATAATTTTATATCATTTAAAATGATAAACACTTTAAAAAAATGGGATATAAAATGTTTAGGTTTTTTTTTTTCGGTAAACAAAAATTTAGCTTCTATTGGTTAAGATAGTTAAACTTCTTCATTGTTTTTGTAATACAAGATTTGGCAGTGTGTGTGTAAAGAAATTTTACGCCCATCAGAATTAAATATTTTTAAAATTATTAATATAATTATGAATGTAAAGTTATTTTAAACTATAACATATGGAAAAAAAATTCAAAACTAGTGCAAGTTGTGGTCTTCTGTAAATTCTTTTATCTTCTTGATTACCTTGAACTTGAACTTGAACTTTCTGGATTTATTTATTTATTTTTCAAGAACGATATTATTTTTCTCCGCCTTTCTAGCTATCTATCACAGTTATTCCCATAATATTGTAACTTAAATACGTCCTGATTAGATTATATGCATAATGGTAGATCACCGTTTCAGCATTTGTGCTATGTATTTTTTCTATTACTCTGAAAATAAAATTAAGTAACTTTTGCGGACTCGTCAATTAAGTATTTCATTGCCCTCAAATGAATATAACCTCCGAAAAACTGGCCGTGATTAATACTTGGGTTTGATTTTATTTTATTTTTTTAAAACAGAAACAAACATACAAAAAATGAAAGAAGATTTTTTATTATTTCTTTTCTTTCTTTTCTTTTTTTACAAAAAGAAGAGTTCTTCAGGTTGCATATGTCGTTTTCCTGTACAGCAACACCCCTCAAGGAAAAAAAAAAAAAAAAACTAGAAGGATTGTTTCACTTCACTGGTTAGGATTATTAGGCTTGATTTTTATTGGTGGACTTTATATTGGGACAATTTTTTCATTTCTTGTATTAAGAAAATAAAATAAAAAAAGTGTTATCTTCCAAACCGATAAGTGTTCTAAAATGCGCGGCGCGATATCTAATTAAATTCAATTCAATAATTGGAGTCACTTGTGCTTCTCGTTCATGATGGATTTGGATTTTCTCACGTGAAAAATATTATAATGTTATTTAAGCACAATCACTAATCACTTATCAATGATGAGATAAGAGAGAGAAAATTATATAATTTTTAAATACGTGATCAAATAACATGACCGCATGATCACTTTTCCACATGAGAGGATCCAAATCCGAACAAGATATATCACAAAAAAAGGAATCAATGGATTTCTCTAATGGAACACCAATTTGTCTCTTTTATATTTGGTTTAAATATACTTTTTTTATAAGTGACTTTTATTTTTAATATGATTTTTATAAAAGAAAGTTTATAATTTGATCCATATATGTTTTTTGTTTAATCATTTTCATTATTTTTAATTATAATATTGTATGTTACATTTATAACACAATAAAGTTTAAAGATAAAACTAAAAATAATATATTTAGTTTCTACTTTCTACAGGGGTACTTATTTTTAAATTTGATAACTATATTTTATTTTGAGAAAGGTTATAGTTGCAACTTTTTTTTACAACCTCCTACAATCGTATCTTATCACCGTTGATTTTCGTCAATTAATGATTATCATTTATTATGAATTAATAATTAATTAATGAGTTTAATTTGAATAAATGATACCCGTTGATGGGTGGAAATCAACGGTGAAAATAATAAAAAAAAAGTTGTAACTATAACCTTTCTCATTTATTTTAATTAAAGTTATTTTTAATCATGTTATGAAAATAATTAAAATAAAAATAAGTAAGTTTCTTTTTGTTTTGGGTACGTTAATAAAAAATAAAAATCAGAGCGCTGTTTTCTCCTTAGACCCCTTGCTGGTGTGGTGATTTCCATGTGTATCCAGCAATTTCAAAGTTGTGTGTAGAAGACAAAGCAAATTGATTACAGGGGTTGAAAAATTGGAGAAAACTTTGGTAATAGAAAGCTCTTATTTTCTTCGGACCCTTCTTTGATGAGGCAATTATGATGTGTATCTTTTAATTTCAAAGTCGTCTGTCTGTACAAGTCAAAGCTAATTGCCAACAAGCGGTGTGAAAAGTGGAAATTGGAGAAACCTTTGATATGACACACAGCTCATTTTTCCATGTTAGCACTCTCTTGATGAAAGTAACACTTCTATAAGCATTGTATGACCCAAAAAATAGTTTATTAATTGTTGAAACTGTTACTTCAACGCGAATGCCCATATCATGAGTTAATAAAAGCATAATCAGAAAGCTTTTGGCTGTTATCTAAGCAATTGGGTATCGATTACGTGACAGAAAGGATGAACATTTTTTCCAATAATAATATATAATGCTCGTTTACTATATAAAATGAGAAAATTTTAGTTATATCCCGCACAGTGGTTTGATTTTATATACGCGTTGGTATTGACAATCAAAACTTGCACCCCTATCACATTCTCTGGCTTATATTCCTGGGTTACTTCAATCAAGCGTATTTATTTCAACTTACGTCTCATTGAACTTTCTACGTGAATGATAACGTGTGTTCCCCTCCATCTTAAGCATAAACCCAACTAGCTTGAGTTAAACTTTCTTTCGGTTTTTGTTTGGATTATACTTGAAAATGATATCTAGACTTTATTTATCGACCACGCAAAAATCGTACCTATGTTCCGGTGCTTCCCTTTTGATTTATATTATATACACTTTGATATTGACATTCAATACTTAGACCCACATCAGATTTATATATGTTTGTTTTCGTCTTCAAGCATATTAGTTCAATCAACATAGTTGGGGTATTTATTTCAATTTTGACGTGAACTAATTAAATTCGAAAGTTTACGTTTAATTACACTTTCTACTAACCTAAATATCACGCATATTACCCTCCATCACAAGGATAAGGCCAATCAGCTTGAGTTTAACTTTCTTCATTTTCGTTAGAATTAATTTCGAAGATGACATCTAGACTTTGTTTATTCATCTTTCTACTAGCGCCAATATCCCATATATGAATGTACCCAAAAAAATGGAGAGTAATCTGATTACGGCCCAATGGTTCCTAACCAAGTATGAGTCCAAGCTTCAGTTGGCAAAAAAAGCATGACTTGAACTTTTCTTTGATTTGTGGCTTTGCCTGTGCTGTTTAACCCCGAACTCATCCACTTGGGATAAATCTTATTCACTCAACCACGACACGACGATAGGACGGTCGATGGATCAACAATTCATTGTTTCAAGTTTTGGAGTATGTATCAGTGATTTTTTTTTTATTTTACAATCATTATTATTATTATTATTTATTTTGCTGGGGACATTGAAACGGCATTTGCAAAGCACCAATGTTATATATGGCAAATATTAGCAACAAAACGAGTAAGTAAACAGGCGGAAGAGGAAGAGGAAGGAAATTAACCATATCACCACAGAAAGTCGGGTCTTAAGCACTAGGCAGATTTAATTGGAAAGAATAACCCACCAGAGTTTAGGTTGATAAATTGGATTCATGCTCAAGTATAACAACAGAAAAAGAAAGGTGGATATTTCTTTAGAATTTTATAATTCTTAATTCATAAAATGAGGCAATTTTGATGGTAATTGCAAAATGGTCAGCACATGAGAAAGGTATTTGACTTGGAAAGAAGAACTTGGAGAAACCTTTGGTGACAGCATTTTTTTACTTGGTACCCAACTCTCGATTAAAGTGACTTTCACGGGGTTGTTGTGCTGTTTTAGCATTGACAATCAGAATGAGTATACACAGATGGATCCAATCATTAAATAATCAGTTTAGTAGAAAATATTTGCAGATATTGGAAGCAAACAATCAAGTAGAAAAGAAGAAACCCAGACCCTAATCAATCTTCCCCCTCAGTCATCATCCTCAGGATCAATCACCATTCTCAGCTTCCTTCTGGATACAGCATTGTCAGGAAATGCACTAACAACCACTTCATCTTCTGAATCTACCAAGTCATTATCCACTTGCTGATATTCTACTCGGTACGAGTTCATGAAATCTACCCGATTTTCACTGCTAGTGCCATTAATTCAACCACTAAAGTAATCAGCTTAAAAAATAAAAAAAGGCTCACATAAACTGTATCCATATATTGTTAATGGGTTTTATATTTCTCATGTTAAATGAGAATTGAAATCTCATGTTGTAGAGATAAAAAGCATGTGGGACCCGTGTGTTAGAAAAAATTAGATGTAGGACCCATGACAGCACGGGAATCGAAGGGTGTGTAGGAAAGTTTAAATTCTCATGTTAAATGAGAAATATAAAACCCATTGTTAATTCCACATTTCTGTACAGAATATATTGTGTTATGTGATGTCATCTATGAAAATACTGACAGCATATTATACCAAACTAAGACATCTTATTCAGACACAATTTACTTAAACCCACTACAATTATACAAAAAAAGCAGTAATAAAACCTTTGTTCTGTACAGACAAACTGTTGAATAGGAAACAAGTAGATTAGTCTTCATTTCTATAAAGCCGATTGTTTTTAGTTTAGCAGATGCATAACTTGATTCTTATTTACATGTGAAGAACTATAAATGTTTATACAACTTATGCTTCAACAGATAGACTAAAATATCCAGGAACTTTAGAACTCTACAATTGTGGGCCTAAATAATCAAACTAGTTAAAGTGTGCTATTACAAGAAGAGTCTTTTCCCATTAGGTGGTAAATGTGTGCTATAAGCCTATTGCCAAAAATAAAACGATATTGCACTTAAAGTCTTAAAAGGCATACCTTTCCGATACCTCTTTTATGCCTCCATTAAAAGAACCATTGTCCATTATTCTCTCCTGAATTTGGATGGCTTCAAGCTTATCATGCTTTGATTTACCGAGGGATCTCCTAGTTCTCCTACATGCAGAAATATTACCCAAAAAATAGTTACAAAGAAAATTAAATCTGGTACGAATGGTGCCGTCACTCGACGACTCCAACTCAAATCACGAGATAAAAGTCATAGGCAATGGATTATTATTTTATTTTATTTTTGATAACATGGATTATTAATTTTAAGAAATGAAAAAAGGAAACTTTCCTTGCATACTAACTTAACTAACATTATAACCAGAGTTCACATTAAATAATAATACAAGACTAAACTACTAATTTAGCCCTCCAAAGATTCACTCGACATAAATTTGGTCTCCAATTTACATCAAATAAATTCTTCGAAAATTTAAAGGAATGTCAAAACGGTCCATCAAGCTACCATTCATCAAAATATGGACCATTTCGAGGATCTGCTTCCTCCTACCCAAAGCCTCACTCAAATCTTGCAAACCTCTCATTGCAGTCCTCACTACCTCTCTTTCGCATGCCCATTCGGCTATACTCCAAATCCCTACAATGAATATTCCCCCTGATTTCCTCATTTCTTCCTTCACTACTCTCGGAGCCTTGATCTCCTGATTTATCCCTTATTCCAAATAAGATACACCGTAGTTATGGGATTGGGAGGGCTATCATGCACCAACCAAGCACATAAAATTGACACTTACGGATAATATTATTCTTGTATGAAAAGAAATAATTCAAGAAATGATAAGGCATCCACCAAAAGAAACCACAAAGCCGACAGAAAACAATAAGGAAAACCCTTATAGGAAACCACAAAACAGACACATACGAAGGAGAAAACAAAAAAAGTAACCACCACAACAATTGCCCCAGAACCCACCACAACAATTGCCCCAGAACCCACCGAGGGTTCCCCTCGACAAAGCACCCGCAACTAAAGGGAAGAACTAAAACAAAATTAGACACAAAACAGTAATCCTTTTGCTTCAACAAAGATGGCTTCAAACCTTCAAAAAAAAGAACCTAATTAAGCCTTCTAAATCCTTTATGCCCTCCGTAATTTACTCTTGTTACCAATCTTTGAAGTTCCGTTTTTCTTCCTTATTCTTCTTCGTACCATAGGTTTTTGGTGAGAAAGCCACCTTTATCTTCTTACCCAATGAATTGACCAGTTTTATCCCCATTGAGTCAAGAAGTGATTGTGGATAACGCAAATCACCAGCATTGGCTAAAGGCCTAATAGAAATAACTTCACACTGCCACCTTAAATACAACATAATGTTATAATATAAAAAGGTATAATAAGAGCACATTCTGTTGATTCAGAGTTACGAAGGGAATGAAGTAAACAGCAGAATATGATTATTTTAATTGCAAAAGAGTAAACATGTAGAAAAGGAAGAATCAACTGTCATATTTTTCCAGTCGGAGCAGAGAAGGAGAAGCAGGAAGAATCAACAGCTCAAACTAAATTCATGATCCTATCAATGATCAGTAATATGCTAAAAAATAAAAGTGAAAGAATGGAATATTTACTTGACAACAGAGCTGAGCATTTCATCATCAGAATCATCTCTTGATAATGTATCCTCACTGGTGTGTTCATGTAATTGTTCACTTGATACATTGCTATTAATTTTTTTCCTGAATTAAATAAACGATAGTTAATTCCAAATAAAATAAACTCTAGATATACGAGACAAGTCCATCATATTTTTCAAGCTAAATTCCTGATATAAACATTTATGGTCTTATGTAAACTCATAGTCCTATGTAACTACCTAAAAAAAAACTCAGTCCTAGACAAGGAAAGTGAAAGGGACATTACTTGAGAACAGAGCTGAGCATTTCATCATCAGAATCATCTTTTGACAATTTATCCGCCCCGGTCTTTTCCTGTAAATGTTCCCTAGATATTTTGCTATTCTCCATTTTTTTCCTAAAATTAAATATACATTAAACAATGGTTAAAGTGAGGAGATAATAGGAAAGACTCATCCAGCTGGGCAGCACAATAAAGTAGTATTTGACAAAGTATTGAGATTGATTGACCATTTTGTTGTTATTTTAAATTTCTTTATCATTTTGCCCCTCTTGTCAAATTATATACCAATCTACCCCTCTTCTCAAACTATATACCAATTTGTCCCTGTTTTACCAAAATTTAACCAAACACTAGTCCTTAGTAAGTCATTTACTCGATTGTTGGTCAAACTTTGCTCAAATAAGGACAAGTTGGTATATAGTTTGGGAAGAAAGACATTGATAAAAAACAATTTAAAACATGGACAAAATGGTCAATCAACCAAGTATTGAAATTCAGCTAATTCGTAAATTTATGTATAAAATTTTAAACAATCGCTATTAAAAGAATGACCATACGGTGTTTTGCAAGAAGTTTATATATACGGATAAGTGAACATAATTTTGCTGATAGACGGAAGTATTAATGTATCAGCATTGTATAGAACTACAGAGAACACGACATTACCTTCCTATTAATGATATCAGTGTCTCATCATCAGATTCGTTCATTCTATCTTTTGAACAATCCACGAGATCCTCACCCGTTGAGTGCATTTTGCCTCCAAAACTCTTCCTTTGAGGAACAGATAAGCCAAGCTGCTTAAGTTTTCGAGAGACTATAGCAGGAGAGATTTTACCATCCACATCCAGTGCATTGGCTATCATGTAACTACATCTTCTATGGTCCTTAAATCTGCAAAAGTAACAGCCCAGATATTATCAGAAAAGCAAAAGCTATAATTCTTCTTTTACTTGTCACGGTGTGCAAAATAAGAAAAATCAGAAAACCTATGATATTATTATTTAACTATCCATTCAGCATTCATCGAGAAGAGAACACAGAGATCAAATGCAATCTTCCACCAAGCAACCAAGAGACACTCACTGCTCATATAGAACTTTGATCAGAGCTTCCTGATCTTTATTGAAAGCACGTACTCTTTTTCTTTTCTGCCTGTAAATATGAAATTAAACACAAACTCAGAGAAGAGCTAAACATATTTAATACATCAACAGTATAAAAAATTGTTGAATTAGGACTAACAATGATTACAAAACCTTTTATATGCAGAAGGAAACATAAATTTTATGGGGAAAAAAATACCAGTAATACTTAAAAAGCACAAAAGTTCAATATAAACTTACACATGCTGAACCAACAGGCTTCCCTCCAAATTCTCTGATTTATGATCAGTAACTCCTTCTGCAATTCCATCACCCGCTAATTGATTAGGGCTAGTCGAAAAAGGTTTGTCAGCATCACCCATCTTTTTCCTTGGTGCAACTCTTAGTCCTAATTTTTTTAACTGATTGGACACTTGAGCCGGTGAAATTTTACCATCTGGATCTAGCACTTCAGCAATACGGCGACTGCAATGTCGGTCATCTTTGAATCTGAAATATTCGAAGCAAGGAAGAAACAATGATGAAAACAAAGGCTAATCTAATAAGCAAGACAAAAACCAAAAATTGAAAAGCTCTGAATCAATTTATCATGCTTACTCCCTTTAAGTATGTTAACACCAATGGTGCAAAATAAAAAGCTAAATTGCTTATTGTCAAGGCTCTAATTTAAACCATGTTCCAAAGTTCAGACAACGAAGTTTGATCAGGTTAAACCTACTTCTCATAGAGATCCTTAATTTGTCTCTCCAATTCACCATCAAGAATAAGTTTTTTCTTTCTCCTTGGAGCTATTCGAGATTCATCTTCCATCAGTTGCTCCCCACTGCATTTCCAAATGAACCAAGTATCAGAAACTAAAAAATCTCAAGTAAACTTTGATCTCAGTAGTAAACGTACTTATTATCATTGCCATTATTACTGCCTGAGGTAGATGCAAAGCCTTCAATAACACCATCAAACTTTTCTCTATTGCTGAAAGAAAGAAAACATTGAAGCTAATCATCTGATAAAATATAAATATTAATCAATCAAGCATAACTTGAAAATTGGTCCTACAATCTAAAAATGGTTATCTCAGTGTCGCCGAAATTTTCCCAAAAGCCATAGAAAGTAGAAAAGCTTACATAAGAAGCTTACAAGCAAATTGAGAATTTCATCTTACTTTTGATATCCTGAGTCATGAGTGATCACAACATCAGCTTCATCCTCACCTAGTGCATCAGCTATGCTTCTACGAGTCCACGCCTTCACTGGGGATGAACCAATTTCTCCATCTCCTTGATGATTATTCCAATTTTTACTTTCTTTCTTCAAATTACCAAGCTCATCCAACAAATATTCAGCATTGATGTAATGGCATTCCCTTCGGGTCTTCCAGAAAAGGACTTCCACAAATAGGAGGGGTTGCTTTTTCATTTTCTTTAGCATCTTTCTGACCAAAGTGGTCAGGAAATCAACTATATCTGCATATTCCTTGCAGGGACAAGACTTTTGTTCAGCCAGGATGTCATAAAAAGTCGTGAACAAAGACAACTGCAAGAATACGTTAACACGATTGAGAAATGTTATTCACATTCATAAACAACTACACAATCTCATTGAAGGTGAAATGCTTCCAGACTTAACCTGGTAAAACATCGGATGCAGTTCAAGATCATCGCTTATTCTCCGGAAAATATTTATTATGTAATGATTTGTAGCAAGGGAATTGCTCTTATAAAACTTGAGCAACCAACATAATTTCTGAATTATATTGTGATTTGCAAAGGCTGATATTAGGGTTGAAACCTTGAAATCAACTTCATTAATTGCATTTAATTGCTCATCTTCTGAAATATCAACAGTGCCACCCAACATATCCTCATTAGCATGTTCAGAATTTGTGTTTTCCATTAGCTCCAAACCAACTTGCGAGTTCCTATCTTCCTCAACATTATTTTCATGTTCATTATCATCAGGGGCAACAACATCTTCCCTAGTGCAATTTGCATTAGGTAGGCATTCCTTCTGCAGTGGCTGGTTTTCTGCTAATTGATTGCTAATAGAGATGCCAGCTTCATTTTGAATGCAGGAAGGATCTCCAGATGGTTTTCCCCCTGATTCTGTTCCTTCTGGAAACTTCTTCTTTTTCACTTTCCTTGATTTTCTGGACACCTTGAAATTATAAGATATAAAATAAAGAAAAGGATGAGAAACTGTTAAATTATCAGACAATAAGCTCTGTGGCAAAAATGGCAAAACCATGTACATAAATTTCAAAGGCGGTAATTAAAAAGTGAATACTAAGATTTTTTTTTAGTTTTACATCTTTATGCTTACTATGGTATTAATGTTAAGCGTCAACTCTCCTAAAAGCTTTAGCTATTATTGAAGGCTCAAGAATGGCTTTATTATATCTCTAACAAAGTCAATGGAAGCAAAGTTATTACTTTAAGAGTGAAGTTTAAATCACTGCGAACATGTAGTGTAGTGCTTATGAAGTTGAATTGATAATTATGTGTGGCCAAGTGGTATCAGGCATATTTCCTTGTTATAGATCTCTGTACTTTATTCGAAGATTTAATCAACACTCGACAATTGTATATTTATAGACACACAAAAACATAATCTCAGCTTACCCTCAATGCTCCTCGAGACTGCAGATTATTCATCATCTTTACAACCTTATGAATGATTTCCACCAAATCTGCAAGATCACTGAGAATAAACAACAATCATAAATATGGCAGCAAGGAAAGAACAGTTAGACAAACACACACTCACACAACAAAAATATGTATAAAAATCACTACTATCATTGGACTCATATATGACATTATGACAACAATTGGATAGGTTCCATAACAAACAATTGTGCACATGGTATATTTAAATTGAATAGTGTCAGTTAGTTAAGTTGCCATAACTAGTAATCGATCAATAGATGTCCTTGAATAGCTTTTCAATTATAGTAGGTCTGTAAGGCTGGGTATGAGTTTAATACGTGAAAAAAACACCATGAATGTGTTCATGAGAATGCAAAAAAAAAAAAAAAAAATAACCTTTTGGGTTGTTTATGGGTATCAAACGTTTTCATTAAATTCAGGAGGAATTGAGTCATCCCTTCCTCTGTCTGATCATAAAATAACTTGTACAGAAGGATGCGCGCTGTTTGCGGCTCCTTTGAGTCTTCTGGCAACAATATAAGTATCAAATCCAGCACGCGAATCTACAAAAACACGAAAAGGGCAATTAGGAAGTATTTAATGAGGGGATGTATAAAAGTGAAGTACTTGTCGTTATTCCTATTTTCAACTTAATATAGTAGGGTATGCCCTAATTTGTAAATTAAATTAAACAATAATAAAGCAAACTGAAAGACATGGAAAGCAAACAAAAAATTGAATGAAAAGGGATTGCCAAAGCAAAAATGTTTATAAAATTGAACTAGCTGTAAGACATATGTATGATAGCACAGATCTAAAAGAATGAAATGCAGGAAGTTGTCAATTTCTATCCCACAATGTAAGCATACATGATGCCATAATAATAATAATAATAATAAAACATAGCAAAACATATTATTAAGATTTGGTAGTGCACATTACCATGTTTTTCAAAAGTGAACCTGCTGCAGATAGAAACTTGTAGTCATTTGTTTCCTTTAGACAATCATAGGCATGCCGCCACTTTGAAATGACTAACTGAAACATTGACTCATTCAAGGACGCTGCAATTGGGCCACATATTTGACCACTAAAATCTGAGGTTTCAGCATCTTTATCACTAAAAGTCTCAAATGTGTCCCCTCCCTCCTTGATCTAATAAAGAAGAGAAGAGAACATATGTATGAATAACATCTTTTCACAAATGTACAGTGACAAATGACATGCATGCTATTTACGAATAAAGCACCAAGGGATACTCTCGCTAGTCGGAATTTGATGGGGAGTGATTTATTTATTATCCTCCACCATACACTTATAGATAACCGCATTGTGTCATAAACTATAAGGCCTATAAACAATCATCATGTGAAAAGTTTGCTTCAACAAGCTGTGAGAATTTTACCTGCTTGAATAAACAAATCAGAAATTCAATAATTCATTACGCTTGCATATTGATAAATGCTAAGTAATTAGGAAACAACCCAATATGTGTGGAGAATCTATATCAAGTTCCAATATTTAGATGAATCAGGAATGCTTCTTGATCCAGCCCATGGATATCCAAAGAAATTGCATTTAATACCTCTAATCGATGGCCAATGTTAAGTAAATTTCAGTTTGAAAGAGGAAAGCGAAAAGCATGCCAAGACATGTGGTTTTTATATTATCATTCTCACCTTAGAAGCTGAACACTTGTAAAACTGAAATGAAGTGACAAATTCAGCCACTTGAAAGAAAACAACAACATCACTTTTTTGAATTGCAGGATGCTCCTTTTCAATATCTTCACGAATGGATCGCATCAAAACTGACACATGTTTAAATTACAATGACATTACTTTTGGCTTTATAAATGGAAACCCAAAGAAGAAAAATATATATTGCAAATGATACAATTTATTCTGAAAAATCATACCATTGTATCCCCCAGAAAGAAACTGGATCACAAATCCATGAAGCAACTCCAATATCTTATCCTTTGTCGAAGGCAACCTTGGATGATCCCATGCAATTTTTTTGGCAGGACCCCGGCCGACATTTTGTGATTTAAGCAGCGCATTACGAGAAGAATTAGGATTTCCCTTAAATACTGCCTTAGAACCATCCTACCAAAAAGAGTCAACTGGTGTCATTCAAGACCACTATGATAAAAGCTAATCCGTATGACAAAAAAAATAATACCATTGTAAGCCGTACAAATGTTCCACTAAATTGCGAATGCCGACTCATATTGCTGAGCCTGCATATATTTCTCTTCTTCTTTTCTTCCTCCATAATGGATTGGAGACTATTAAGAGAAGCTTGGGAGTCTTCATCCACCTAAAATAAAATTTGCAAAATGTAATTGACCAAACAAAACAGAACCTAAGAATAATATATAACAGCACTGGAGAGGTAACAGATTGAAAGATAAATCATCGCGCATCCAACAAAACCTTGTAAGTTATATTAAAACACTTTCTAGAAAGAATAATCTAAATTAATAGAGTGTTCCTGGCCAGCTTGACAAAAAAGGATGTTGGTCATGTTGAGAGGGCTAACCTTTAATCCTTTCAAATGGGTCCTAACAATCAACTCCGGATCCTGACCCATAAAAATGTAATGGAAAATTTCCAGTAGAAGCAAGTTATCCTGACGGAGATAAACATTAGAACCACCAACATATTGAGATATAACCAAGATTATATCCATCACATTCTCACGGAACAAAAGTTCCAGAAATCCATCTCTCAGCGCTAAAAACTGACTAGCAAATCCCCCTGACTTCTGCTGCAACGGGATTTCTTGAACAGCTAGGATATTTCTGAATAATGTAAGCACTAGCTGTATCAATTTCCAATCATCCTCGGTGAATGCATCACTGTATACAAAACAATTAAAAAAATAATCAAAAAATAAATAAATATAACGACACAAACGATTGATTTTTACAATTACTTTCTTTTCAGTCATACTCGACAACGCTGAAGAATACAAAGCAGCTCTGACCCACTCACCGTTCCAAATTCTCAAGTGGTCTTTCTAGAAACGACACTATCACTGCAACAACATCACTGCTCGTAACCGCAGACTTCAAACCCCACAAATACTCCAACTGCTGAGAGATATCGGTCGAATCAGGCTCTATAGGCATTGTAAGGAACACCAGAACCTTCACTGAAAAAAGAAAACTCAACAAAGAACAATTAATCAAATCCCAAACACGCTTACATCAGTATTATTTATGCAAAGTCAAGTAATTTAAAAAATAAAAAAAATAAAAAAACCTGCATTCAAGAGCAAGTTGCGATCTTCGTGGTAGTGCTCGATGATCGGTATCAAGTCCTTGGAAACGATGTTCCATTTACACACTTGTTTGAACACATCGCGCGTTTGAGGGTCGTCGCGTCTCAGAAACCTCAGCAAGTCTTTCAGGTTATCTGGCAAGTCCGTAACGTAATATGACCAATAATGAGGAACCGGGAATTTTCACCGAATCGAATCGAGAAGAAAAGGAAGAAATCAGAAATGAGAGAGATTCATACCGAGACAGTATTCATTCTTGGAGTAACCGATTCGGTTGCCTCTGTCGTCCTCTTCGATGGTTCCGAGACCGCCACAGATTAGGGATAACCCTTCCGTGTCCATGTTGTTGGGGGGATTCGTTTGATGGCTCGCGAGGGTTTTGTGTGAACCTGAAAATTGGGGGATTTTGGTGTGGGAGTTGCAGAGCGATGGGGTTTTTGGGATCTAAGAGAAAGTGTGAGGTTGAGCTGAGTTGAAAGGTGGCGGAAAAATTTCCCGCGTTTTTTGAGGGCTTCGGTGGGAAACGCTGCCGTTTTGTTTCATGGGTATTTGGGCTTTAAAAACGAGTTATCATGTTGTGTTTGAGTATCGGTTCGCGAGTTTTTGTCTTGTCAACTGAACAAATTGTACATTTTGAATCTAAGGATTTTTTATATGAAAAGATTACGTCAAAAATTTTGTATTTATTTAATATAAATATGAAATAAGTGGACTCAAACAAAATTTGTGAACATCTACCAAATATGTGTGTATATATAAATTTTTAACATAATAAAATCATTCAAAAAAAAATGAGAGAATACTTTTATTATATGTGTTATGATTAGTTGCTTTTAAATTTAAAAGAGTTTATATAAAATTAAATTTAAAAAAAAGTGTATTATTTTTTTTTATAACAAAATGTGTATTATTTCAAATGAGGTAAAATTGTGTCATTTTAAGTGAAATAAAAAGATAGATAAAGGAGGAGAAAGAGTTGACAAAAAAATATAAAGGTGTGAGTCTCACCTCTTTGTAAGAGTAAAATGACATAAGTTGTGTCATTTAAAAGGATAAACATTTTTTCCATTATTAAAAGTAAAAATATTACTCTCATTTTATACTAGATAATTATATCATGTTATTTCACTTTAAAAATCACCCTCGTCCTCTCTTCTTTTTTTTTTCTCTCTTTAATATTAGGCTCCATCTGACTTCTGTCTCTAACATGAGATAATTACTTTCATGAAATTAGATAATAATATTTTCCATAAAAAAATTGTTAGGAAATTTTTTTCAAAAAAGATAACTTCTTTTTAAAAGTCAAAACAAAAACATACTAATAGTTTTAATCACATTTTTTGTCCCTCAAGTTTAAGGACAAGTAAATATCACAATCAACAAAATTATACTCCCTTGTCTAGTTCTAGTTATTTTAATGTGACTCTTCTGTTTCGCAAATCGTTACAAATGTTTTGGAAATGTCATGAAAATTGATAAATTTGGTTAAAGGTATTTTATTTTATTTTTGGTAAAATGGTTAAACGTGATTAACATCTGATTATATCCGTCCGAATTTGTTTTATTGCATACCTCAAAAATAAATTATTATTACTGTTTAATGTATATTTGGATTAATTAATTTTAGATTGAAAATAATTTATTATCAAAATTTTATTAAACTTTTAAAATAATACTTTTCTTAAAAAATAATCAAAATCAACCATACATCGATGCAATTATTTTTCAAAAGCGTCGAAAATAATTTAAATTATTGTCGGCTATGATAATCTTAACATTAAAGAGCTGGAAAAAAAACATGGTTATTTTCCACGGACAGAATTGGATAATTTATCTACAAGATAAAAAAATATTTTTTTTTTAACTAAAAAAATAAGTTTTAAAATGGTAAAAAAAAAAAGTGATACATTTGATGGGAACGGTTATATATATGGGAATTATTACCAAGTTTACCATTCTTACTCTCTCTCTTTAGTTATTGCTGATTAATTTAAAATCAACAGAGCAATTAATTTTTTTTTCGCCGGTTAATTTCAAATTAATCAAATAATAATTTAGTTGTAAGAATAGTAAACCTTCCCCATATTTACTCCATATCTTCCGAGATAAAAAATACCCGAAATTTGGGCACAGAGCAGATTGTGCTGCACAGTACTGAAGTGACAAAATATTTCACTAGAAAAAAGTTTAAAATCATTGTCCTAAACGAGTTATAAAATCAGTGTGCTTTATATGGGTGTATAGAAGAAATGAATTGGAATTTCCTTTCAATTCTTCTAGTTTTCTCTATCCCTCCAGTCATCGGTTTCTCTTTTGATGTCTCTCTTGCATTATTTCTCTCTTTAGTTACATTTTAATATTTTATAAGAGCCAGAAATGGTTCAATAAAATTAATTTTAAGTTCGACTGCATCTTGGTTGTTAGTTTGAACCATTTGAATAAAAAATGTGAACTTTTTTTTTTTTTCTCGTTGAGTAATAAACTATTACATACTCTTTTATGATGCTTCCGTACTGTTTGGTGTAAGCTCATTGCATAGGTAAACATGTCCAATGCTGTTAATGATACAGACATAAAATGTAACTTACTAACAAGCTATAGCTTTATCTGCAAAAAGCATGGGAAATGAGAGTAATATTTTTCAAATCAGTATTGTCTTATTTTTTTTAAAGAGAGAAAAAATACCCAAGGAGATTAAACTCCAAAACCAAAAACGACGTCGCAGGATGCATCCAACTACTTTCAACAACGTAGTTTAAAGAGCAATTCATTTGTTGGTCCACTCGATACAAACGAAGAGTGTCTTGTGTTGTGTCTCTCCCACTTTATATTTGTCTCTTAACCTCTGCTCAATATAACGGCGGTTTCTCCAAACCTTCAATTTCACTCTCTTCTCTTTTCTTCTATTATTCACACCTCACCTCATTCTTTCTCATCACCTTTCAACTCTCTCTCTCTCTGCAGCAATGGCTCATCAGGTAGTGGCCACTCGATCCATTCACGCCTCCCTCTTGCGCCCCACCACTGGATCTTCACACGACAGGGCTCAAACGTTGTTAAAGCCTGCAACTTTTGCTTCCAAAGTGTTCCTGCCACTGTGGAACAATACCCCCAAAGTTTGCTCCAGAAGCTGCCTCATCAATGCAAGGAAATCTGCACCCGCCAAAGTCGTCCCTGTCTCACCCGAGGATGATTCAAAGGTTCGTGCTTTTTGTTTCTCTTACTGCAATTTGATATTTTGGGAAGGACCCAGATGCTAAAATTGAAGTATATGGTGGTTGCTAGGTATTGAGAAAATTGTTGTAACCCTTTTTTTCGTGTGGTGGTGAATAGATTGAGGAGGAGTTGCAGCACATGCGTGGTATGCAGCAACTTGGTGACACTTCTGTTGGAATGTGGTCCAAGCCCACAGTTATGAGAAAGACAAAGATAGTTTGTACCATTGGTCCTTCTACCAACACAAGGGAAATGATTTGGAAGCTAGCTGAGGCTGGGATGAATGTTGCCCGTTTGAATATGTCTCATGGAGACCATGCTTCTCATCAGAAAGTTATTGATTTGGTTAAAGAATATAATGCGCAAAACAAGGACAATGTAATTGCAATTATGCTTGACACTAAGGTAAATTCTTCCTTCAAGTATTCTTCTTCAGTTTTTTTTTTTTCAAAGCTGCTTTGTTCATATTACATTTTCGTGATCACAGTTTGTTTTTGTGGATAATTCATTTTCTGTGTTTTCAGGGTCCTGAGGTTAGGAGCGGGGATTTACCACAACCACTCATGTTAACAAGTGGGCAGGAATTCACTTTTACTATCAGGAGAGGTGTTGGAACTGCAGATTGTGTTAGCGTGAACTATGATGATTTTGTCAATGATGTGGAAGTGGGGGATATGCTTCTTGTTGATGGTATGGCAACCAACTGATCAGTTAAAGTGTTCAAATTACTACCAAGTACCAACTTTATGTTGTATTCATCGATTGATAAATCCGCAGATACGGGAGTAATTTTGTCAGTGATGATTTATTATTGCCTATTTATCTTAGAAAGAGTCAATACCAAGTCTTGGATATATGCTATTGCCTTTGGTGTTATGCTGTCTTTTGTGATCTTCTGACTCGTGATGAATGATGTAGGTGGTATGATGTCTTTGGTGGTTAAGTCTAAGACAGAGGATTCTGTGAAATGTGAAGTTGTTGATGGAGGAGAACTCAAGTCAAGGAGACATTTGAATGTTAGAGGAAAAAGTGCAACACTGCCTTCCATCACTGGTTAGTTTTTGGATTATTATTCCTATTATTGGCAATTCTTTATTAATTGTTTTATGGTTTCTGCATGCCACTTTGTGTCTGCTCATCTGGGTGTGGATTAAGGTTATGGTGGTTTCCCAAGAACTAATATTCATACTGATTTCCTGCAGAAAAGGATTGGGATGACATCAAGTTTGGAGTGGATAACCAAGTTGACTTCTATGCTGTTTCATTTGTTAAGGATGCACAAGTAGTTCATGAACTGAAGAATTATTTGAAAAGTAAATATTTAAGATACACATCTGATTAATTTTTCCTGTATTTATAAAATGATAAATTTCCCGCTCAATACTGCAGGCTGTGATGCTGATATACATGTCATCGTAAAAATTGAAAGTGCGGACTCTATACCAAACTTGCATTCAATTATTACAGCGTCTGATGGGGTGCTAACTTAATCCTTGCATTATTTCGTTATGGTTACTGCCTGATACTGGGGAAAAGGGATGATTTAGCGCATATTGAAAAATCAGAAATCTTTTAATTTTGAATGTATTTTTGCTTAGGGTTATGGGTTAAGTTTGTGGTACACTTGTTTACTGATTGTTGATGTTGACCTGTCTACTTTTGCCATCCTGTTTAGGCTATGGTTGCAAGAGGAGATCTTGGTGCAGAGCTCCCTATTGAGGAGGTTCCACTTTTGCAGGTAAAGTCCTTTTAAACAAAACAGAGATTAATGGCAAAGATAATTATCAGTTGGTATTGCTACCTTAACTCGACATCAATTTCAGCTCATCTTAATTAAAAGATTCTCCCGGTATTTGTTACCTAAGTAATAATAAATGTCACAAGTAAGAAATTAGGAGAAGAATGTAGTTAATTAATATTAAATCATAAACAAATTTAAGAATGAGATGACTAAAACAAAATCAAATTTTAATTAAATTTAAGTTCTATTATCTAATTTCAGTTGGATGCAAATTCTTCATAATTAAATTGCAATCAAATTCTACCTTAACTGGATATCAATTTGAGCTCATCTTAACATCCATAATGCCCGCTAATGTAGGAAGAGATAATCAGGATATGCCGTAGCATGGGAAAGGCTGTTATTGTGGCAACAAATATGCTGGAAAGCATGATTGTTCACCCAACACCAACCAGAGCAGAGGTATCTGATATTGCAATTGCTGTACGAGAGGGTTCTGATGGAATAATGCTTTCTGGAGAAACTGCTCACGGAAAGTAAGTAAATAACACCCAGCCTCTGAAGTGTCCAATTACTTTGACAGGTTGATATTTATCCTATTTGATTTTTTACGAAGGAAAGGAAATATGACAATCAAATTGGTAGCCTTAAAAGTTTGTATTTTAAAGATGTGCATTGTTGAGGGTATATAACTGTGATTTTGCATACTTGAGAATCAATATCTGGTTACTCATTAGTAACAGTAGAATCTTAGTGACTTAGAAGACAAATCGATAGCAAGAGTATTCACTGAATTTGACAATAATGATTAAATTTATTATAATGCAGGTTCCCACTAAAAGCTGTAAAAGTAATGCACACAGTAGCATTACGGACAGAAGCCACCATAGCTGGTGGTCAAATGCCACCTAATATTGGTCAAGTATTCAAGGTTCAAACTTTAAACTTGATGTGTTTCACTGCCATGCTAACTTTTTGTTTAATCATTGTGCTCTCCTCATTTAACTGCTGGCACTGAAATGTGTGATTTATTTATTTTGTTTGTGTGTAGAACCACATGAGCGAGATGTTTGCATGCCATGCAACCATGATGTCTAATACCCTAGGAACCTCAACTGTTGTCTTCACTAGATCGGGCTTCATGGCTATCCTACTGAGCCACTATCGACCTTCAGGCACCATCTTTGCTTTTACAGATCAGTGAGTTCTTTTTTTCCTTTCTCTTATTGATAATTGTTAGATTATAATATAAACCATTAAAGATGCTCTCACCTAACAACTTAAGCTTTTGGGTTGAATTGGTTTTTTACATGGTATCAGAGCCTCGGTGTCCCGGGTTCCATCTTCACCGCCCCCCACTTTCTCTTGTAGAATTTTCTTATAGGCTGAGCCTGATGCATCATCCACCCTTTAAGCCCAATGGGCTCTTGTGCAAGGGAACGTGTTAGAGTATAATATAAACTATTAAAGATGCTCTCACCTAACAGTTTAAGCTTTTGGGTTGAATTGGTTCTTTACAATAATAAAACGTCAAGAAAAAAAATAAACAGAAGATACTAGATGAACATGAGACTAATTTAATCAGTAGCCAATTGCATGTGTGCCTAATTGCCTTTAAGAGATTCTTCTAAAATGTATTAGGTTATATTTTTTATGCATATTTTCTCTTAGTTTTATCATTTTCTTCGTTGGATATCTATGCTTACTAACAAATAAAACCGATTGATTAGTGATCGTATAAAATATGATTTCCAGAATCCTAAGGTTGGCAGATAAATCTAATGAATCAGCTACTTTAAATGTTCATGATGATTATGTTTTTTTCAGAAGCTGTATAAAATAGCACTAAACCAATGAAACTGATTTCTTTTATTGAAGTATGTATTCAATTGATAACTAATTTTATTTATCTGCCCTGAATATAACTAGGACAGCTTTGTTATCTATCTAATTTTATTGGCCATGCAGGAAGAGGATACGACAGAGGCTGGCTTTGTATCAAGGAGTCTGTCCAATTTACATGGAATTCTCTGATGATGCTGAAGACACTTTTACTAGAGCCTTGGATATGCTGCAGGTAATGTTTGGAGGATATCTTCAATGATTAAGATGTTACCTATAGAAGCCATAACCATGGTTGTTTAAATGGTTTTAAAATTCTAACACAGTTTTCCTGTCACCCTCATACTATTAGTGTTGGTTTTACTGACTTTTACATTCAAACATTTAACCATGTCTTGGTTTATCCATGCATGCAAATGCAATACTTTCACCGAGGACCTTTATGCTTTATATGAACTACTTTCTGCTGGTTTATATAAGCAAATGCTTCATCTCGCATTTACTAAAAGAAATGTCAACTGATTCTATAAGAACTAAACCATTAGACTTCATATTTTTGCGTTATGCAAGTAGTGACTAGCAAGAGTTGGGTATCCAATTGCTTTTTAAGAGGATTGTTAAACTTGTATTGAATTTGGACTATAAAATTTGCTTAGTTAAGTTTGTGGTTATGAAACGAAATTCTTGTCATACACACATGGAATCTGATGGCTAAATTTTGTTGCCCGGGATGCCAGTTATTGAATAGATTCTTTTGATGCCAAAAAGCTTCACATAACTGCTAATTAAACAGAAACTTGTCCTAATATTCCCAGTTTCATTTTTAGTTTCTTCATAATCATACGTATTGTTTCCATACGCAGAAGCAAGGAATGGTAAAAGCAGGAGAAGAAGTAGCACTTGTACAAAGTGGCAGGCAACCGATATGGAGGTTCCAATCGACACACAATATCCAGGTCCGAAGAGTGTAAACATAAAGAAAGGTGGAGAGTGGCCACGGATTAAGTTTCAGCCTTTCAGGACACACTGCATTTAATTTTAGAAGAGCATGCTCCCCTTTGGTGGGTTGGTGCCCATTTTGCTTTTTGGTTGTTTGTTTGCTTCTTAGCTTTCAGCTTTTCTTCATTTATTGCCTTCTTGTTATTCTTATTTTTTTTGTAAACTTTTCTATGGTTCTACATTTAGCACGGATAGATGTTAGTATATGTCATTGAAATTTTAATGTAAACGAACCTGTTACTGATAATGAGTAATTATGAACGAGTCTATTGAGGAATTATTTTTTCTTTCTCTTCTTGCAACTTTCAGTGTCGACAATAATTATTTTGAATATTATATTATCAATCTTAGGACTTTAAAAGATGAAATATAGTTTTTTATTATCAGTTTTGAAACCTTACTCAAATTTTTTCTATTTCATCTTCTAAACTCTTAAGTCCATCGTAAAGGTTCAAAATCAAGACTAGCCGCTAATGAAGCTGGAGTCGCATAGAGAAAATATGCTCTTTAGGTGTCCAACTTGTTTTAAAATACTTTTAACTGAGTTGAAAATAAGGACAAATTCTTTATATAATAAATTAATAATAAAGAGAATAAAACTACGTTTGTTTTCCATTGTTTTTTTTTTTTGTCTTTCAGACTTCTTGATTGTGCAATATTCATGTGCGCGCACAAAGCACAATTACAGGTAGCAACGCACTACTTTCCAAACTGCAATATTATTATTTTTCTTAATCATTAATTAATAGAAACTAGGACTCTTCACACGCTGCTAATGATGGAAGTGCTATACCCATTCTGGCCATCAAAGAACCTTGACCACAGCATCACCCCTCCATACTTTGGTGACTTCTTGATCACCGGCAAGATTTGAGACGTCAACACATTAGCAGGGATGTAACCGCTGCCAGCCGCCGCCGGAGCTGCCGGCAAGCCCAAAAATATCTGGCTTGCAGGCACTGAAGTTGTCCACCGGTTCCATGAATTCACAAGGTTAGTTATGTTACCATTAGCATACGCACATGGAGGATTATTATAGAACTGAACCCAAACAAAGTCAAATAGTCCTGTGTTAAGGGCAGTGCCCAAGAATTCATCAGGAAAAGGACATTGAGGGGCAGCACCTAGGTACACCCTTCTTCCTTTACGGCTATATGACTTGAGAAAACGTGCAAGGTGCTCCCAGTTTGCTGTGGAACCAAGTTCAATGTCAAAATCTATGCCATCTAACACAGCATCCCCTAATGGCCTCGAAGATGACTTGCCACCCAAGAAAGTGTTCCACAAGAATGTTGAAACGTTTCTAGCATCCTTAGGGGAAGATAAAGAGTAGCTTCCAACTCCACCACCAATGGAAAGCAACACTTTGATTCCTTTGCTTTGGCAATCCTTGATGTCTGCACTAAACTTTTGGCAAGAATTGGTTGCGGGGTTGCAGTGACCAGCAAGGTTCATTTCAGGGGTTTGGCCATTGCCAAACTTGTTGAGAAAAGCTATGTTTACATGAGTGTATAAACCAGTGGCACATGCTTCAGATAGGGTTCCCTCGTTTCCGTTTTGGCCCCAGTAGATGGCTATGCCACCAGCATGAGAGGTTCCAACAAGAGTGAGGAAGAGAAGGGGAAGGAGAAGAAGAGACAAAGCATTATGAGAGTTTTTTGCCATCTTTCTAAATCCCTTGGAAATGTTGTGTGAAGTGTTCCTTGCATATGTGGTATTTATAGGACCTAAAAATTCACTAGTTTGAAGATTGGAACGAAGGTTGGTTGCTGATGAAAGAGGTCACTGTGGGAAAAGGTCAAAGAGCTTAATGGTTTTCAACAACTCTCTTTTCTATCAAATTAATTTGTAGGGTATGTGCTGTATATCCACTGTCATTGTCGCTACTGCGTCTATGTTTATCAACCAAATAAGCCAAAAGTTGACAAGAGGGGTACCTATTGAAGATCAAAAGAAGAATATTCTTGTTTTTGTGTTATGTTTTATAATAACATTTGTGAATTGTAATTGCTTTAAAACTGAAACCAGAAGATTCAATTACATATTACATGACGCCATGAGTCACTTAACTTATAATATAGACAGTTAATTACGTAACAAGTCAGAAGAAGCATTCACTGCAAGCATGCCATATTCCCCCTATTGTATTTCTGCCAAAATATGCCGAACAACAAAAAATTTATAGCCCCTACAATTCTAGATACTCAAGCTGAACTCTACTTGGAGTTTTTAATGTGTTAAGGCACCATGTGATAAACAAATTCATTTCAGTTAAACTTTTTTCTGATCAAAGATGCATTGATCTGAATTAGATGCATTCAAGTTATTATAGCATCGATTAAACTAGTAAAAACATTCGCTCACGGTTTACTACTCTGGCCGTAACTATTTCTGGTTGAACCGATAAAAATTAAATATATTTTTTAATATTAAATGATAAAATCATACAAATTCATAAAAAATTGATTAGATAAAATTTTAAATTTGTGTAAAAAATTATATTATATGTTGTGCAAATAAGAGGTTGAATAATAGTAATCTATACTTGAACTTCTAAAGTTTGACATTTTGTACCAAATGGTGGTAGCTCAGTTGGCGCATGGGAGCTAAACAGGTGGGGTGAGAGCATGTGTTCGAATCTCCACAGTACCACCTTTGGGAGAGATTTAAAGTCTTAATCCTCGACTCGCCCCGAATCGGATTAATTGCGAAGCAATGAACCGATTGGAATATTTCCACAAAAAGAAAGTTTGACATTTTGTTTTTATTTGATTAAAATTTGTTTGATTGAATTAAAAAATAAAGAAAATCGTTTCTCCGTTAATTTTGGGCCAATTTAATTAATTATTTGATAATCTAATTTTGGGATAAGAAACTTGATGAATTCGCTGACTTTTTCAATCAAACTGACCAGTCAAGTTTGTTATCACGAGTCTGTGATGCATTCATTTATAACATAGCAATATATGTATTTTTGCTTTATAAATAACAATAAATACATGCATATTATAAATTTCAATTTATGAATGCGTATATATTATAAAATTTATTTTATGGATATATTATCATGTATGCATGCATAAGGTACGTTATGAATCTGAATTTGCGATAATCAAAACCTAGTAGTGCTAAAGAATAGTAAAGAAAAATATTTGCATTAGCTTAGGAATTGAACCAATTAGCTTTTTTTTTCAAATTAATTCAAATGTTTAAATAATATTTGATAATGATGGGTGTGATATATTAATGAAGAAATCCGATAGATATTAATTGAGTCGATTTTGTGGGTTAGTTTATAACTGAAGGAATAATGTAAGGGTGTAGAGATAATATATAATAGTCTTAAAACGTCAAAATAATAATCCAGTCCGCAATGTCTGCAAGAGAGTGCTTTGTAAATGGGAAAATGAAGTTAACTTGTCAACGTCTGACTTCCTCATCCTCGATTCCCATTTGGTGTCAAAACCGCGGCATGGTCAACTCAGTGTATATTCATTATTTTATAAAGGAAAAATGCTAAGTGTATATTCATCGTCATATGTATGAATTCAAAGAATCGGAATGTGGGTGTGAATTTATATAAAATGAAGTGAAAGTAAATGTAATTAAAAAAATATATTGTGCATATATTTATCGTCATATGTATGAATTCAAAGAATCGGAATGTGAGTGTGAATTTATATAAAATGAAGTGAAAGTAAATGTAATTAAAAAAAAATATTGTGCATGAATAAAATAATATATGTGCAATAACATTATTCTTTAAAAAGGAGAAGTTTAGGGGAACAAGTTTACTGCAAGAACAAATTGAAAGGAGAAGTTTTGAAGATGTCAATTAGTTGACATCGACAGAGAGAAATAGAAGTGGTCTTCCATAAAGTGGAATGTGTATAGTTTACAAGAATAAATTATAAGTAAGTGAAATTTTTTAGTTCAAAAAATTGATTTTCACAATCTCTTAGATTACTTTCAAGCTGCTTCTTGTTTTTTATTAAAAAAAAAAAAAAAAGTAAATGGTTGACTTTTTTTATCAAATATGATCCTGCAATGTAAAAAGGATCATAACCCAAAATAATATATGTAAATGTTTGACCAAAGTTAGATAGAAGATCAAGATAAAGAGTAAGGAATTTCTAAGTTTGACAGATTTTTTATTTTCCATTGATTAGATCATTTTAGTTAGTGCTTCTTAAAAAAAAAAAAAAAAAGGTGGTATACAGTATATACCGTTGAAAATAGGGATATCATCTCACCAACTATGCCTTCCGAGCCTCCGAGCCTCGAAAGAAAGCGCAGCTTTAACCTCGTAAATCTGGATTTATCAAATGATTTTATGTTTTTACGATTTTTTTTTCACCAGGACGATTTTACAAATATCACAAATGTTTCTACGATTTTTTTACATTATAATTTTACATTTTATGATTTTTTAATCCCCTTCCGATTTTACTTCATATCTCAATTTTAATAACCTTGCTCGTCATGAGCGTGTGTCATCCTGACCGTATATACAGCAAGATAAAAAAAGAAAAAGGGAAACAAAATAATGAAGTAAGGGTTGGAAATTTGTAAAGAGCGTCCAAAAACAATGCATGTAACGAAATTTTGTTTCCTTAATATTGTGAACATTGAGTTCTGTTGAGAATGTTAGTATTAAATGTTCAGAAAGAGAGTAGCAAAAGTCGCGCACGTGGTTCGGTAAATTGTCGATGATCCATTCATCACCTCTAAATTAATGAACCATCACCAAAATTAGCTTATCCCATCCCTTACGAATTGGATTCATGTGATGTCAAAGATGGATTTGGAGTTTATTCTAAGCTTAAGATAAGATAATGTACATTTTCCAAATATTCGGGCTTTAATATATGGTCGAAAGCCCGAGACTAGTGGGAGTACTGTTACTGTTACTTTTAATCGAGTTTTGTTGCTTTCCCTTTGGAAGGTGATCAGACCGAATACAATATGAACTGTCCAACGTATCAAGCTCAATCACACACGGTTGAGACTCCTTCAGAAGTTTCTGGCCTGGGCCAAATATTGATGTTCAAAGTAAGGCTTGAGCCCTTTGTCCTTCACGATGCACCAAATGGGGTACTGCGAAGACACTCCGATGCTTAAGTCAGTATCAGAGGCAGGCATGTGTATTATGTGGTGAAAGTAAAGGATGATCGTATATTGATGGTATATTTTGTGTAACTTTTTATCTTTAAATTTTCTCTCTCTCCTCTCTTATCACCGTTAACCCACCTATCTTTAAATTTTATCTCTCCAGTTTTCCTTGTTTACTTGAAAGAACAACAACCTCATGAATGAGGTCGTTACTATGAGATATATATGTAAGAGGAGGTGTGCTTTGAATTGGCAACTTGAATTCATTGATGAGAGAAAGACCAAATATAAAGGCCAATGATACAACAGCATCGTAACAAACTTAACTATTTACATCAGCTAATTTGAATACTAGATAATATCTAAAAATAACAAACTAAACTCTAAACAACTTAGCTATTTACATCAGCTAATTTGAATACTAGATAATATCTAAAATAACAAACTAAACAAACTAAACTCTAAACAATATATATTGTTACAACAGTCGAATGCAATCCTAATCTCCCCCTCAAGTTGGAGTATGGAGGTATGAGATACCCAACTTGGTAAGTAAGATGTCGAATTGCTTGGAGCCTAGAGCCTTTGTCATAATATCAGCTGGTTGTGAATCTGTCTGTATATGCCGAGTGGAAATAGTTTTGTTGACAATGTGCTCTCTAACAAAATGGCAGTCCAATTCGATATGCTTTGTATGCTCATGGAAAACGGGGTTGGAAGCAATATGTATGGCTGATTGGCTGTCACAGAACAGTTCCATAGGTTGTGTATGATGGATACCGAGAGAAGTAAGGAATGCCTTGATCCAAATGAGCTCAGAAGCAGCCGCTGCCATAGCCCTATATTCAGCTTCAGCAGATGAACGAGAAATGGTGTTTTGCTTCTTGGTTTTCCAAGACACTGGGGAGTGACCAATAGTGACAAAATAACCAGTGACAGATTTTCGTGTGATGGGACAACTAGCCCAATCCGAATCACAATATGCTCGTATAAGAAGATCAGAGTCAGAGTGCAGAAGGAGACCTTGGCCTGGATTGGCCTTGATATAGCGCAGCACCCGAATTGCTGCATCATAGTGAAGTTGCATAGGATTCTGCAAGAATTGTGACAATGTGTGAACTGCATAACTTAATTCTGGTCTGGAAATAGTGAGGTACACTAAACGTCCAACAATACGTCTATATCGTTTAGGATCTTCAAAAGGAGGGCTTTCAGCAAGAGCTAGTTTGTGATTGGGATCCATAGGATATGCTACTGGTTTACAACCGTGAAGACCACATTCGTGAAGTATATCCAATGCAAATTTGCGTTGGCTAAGAAATAAACCAGACTTGCTTCTAGCAAACTCAATACCAAGAAAATACTTGAGATTTCCAAGATCTTTTATTTTGAACCAGGTACGAAGATGAGTTTTTACTCGGTCACAAAGAGCCAGATCATTCCCGGCTAGTAAAATATCATCGACATAAACAAGGATAGCAACCGAGTGTGAACCGTGAGAGTAGGTGAACAACGTGTAATCTGCAAGAGACTGTGTAAAACCAAAAATGAGGAGAGACTTGCGGAGCTTGTCAAACCAGTTGCGTAGAGATTGTTTAAGACCGTAAAGGGAACGTTGAAGTTTGCATGCATGTCCAGGTTTACTATTGGAAAATCCAGGGGGGAATCGCATGAATACTTCTTCATTTAAATCTCTGTGAAGAAACACATTATGTACATCTAGTTGAAAGATGTGCCATTGTTTAGCCACAGCGACTGATAGAAATAAACGTACGCTTACCATTTTTGCTACGAGGGCAAACGTTTCATTGTAATCCTCACCTTCTACCTGATTGTTTCCAGCAATGACCAGACGCGCTTTGTATCGTTCGATAGAGCCGTCAGAGTTGTACTTGATACGGTAGACCCATTTGCAGGGTATTGGCTTTTTTGTAGGAGGAAGAGGTTGAACACACCAAGTGTTATTTTCTTCAAGGGCAGATATTTCGAGTTGCATGGCTTTCTGCCAGTGAGGAGATTGCATGGCTTCTTTAAACGTTTTTGGCACAGAGTGAGTGTCAACTGCTGCAAGAAATAACTGATGGTTCGACGAGAAGCATGCATTAGTAACAAAATTATGTAGAGGATATGAAGTACTTGAGGCAATTGAAGGAGTGAAGGGACGCGGAAGGGGTGTAATAACTGTGTTGCAGATGAAATCCTTTAGATGAGATGGTGGACGCCTTGTGCGAGACTCACGAGCAAGTGCTATAGGCTGAGGATTAACAGGTGGAGAGACATCCGTAGTTGGTGAAGTAACAGCCGTAGGTGGAGAATCACTCCCCCTATCATCAAGCACGGGTGTAGGTGGATCAACTTCTATGGTAGGCAGCTCCTCATAAGCAGAATTTGTTGTTTGTGGTGGAGAAATATGCATGAGAGGAGTAGGAACTGATGCTGCAAGTGGAAAGATGTCTTCATGAAACACTACGTCACGGGAAACAAAAATTTCTTCAGTAGCAGCGTCCATTACCTTCCATCCCTTTTTGTTGAAAGGATAGCCGACGAAAATACATTTTCAGGAACGAGCTTCAAATTTGTCACTTGGTTTGGGTACAATAGTTGAGTAACATAAACAACCTAGGACCCGTAAGTGATCATATGAAGGAGAGGTGCCATATAATACTTCATACGGACATTGGCCCCCAAGCAATGGTGTAGGCGTTCGATTGATAAGGTGAGCAGCAGACAAAATGCATTCTCCCCAAAGAGAAATGGGAAGAGAACCATCAAAACGTAAAGCTCCAGCCACGTTAAGAATATGACGGTGACGACGTTCCACGCGACCATTTTGCTGTGGAGTGTACGTGCAAGATGATTGATGAAGAATTCCTTGATCAGAGAAAAACTTTTGTATGGAAGAAGACAGAAACTCAGTTCCATTGTCAGACTGAATACGCTTGACTGTTATATTGTGATGATTGCGTACCATGTTTAGGAACTTAAGTAAACAACCAGAGGTTTCATGTTTATCACGCATTAGAAAAACCCATACATGTCTACTAAAGTCATCAACTACTGTTAAAAAATAACGAGCTCCCGTGGTAGAAGCCGTACGATATGGCCCCCATATATTGCAGTGAATCAAATCAAAAGGATGTGAACATCTTTTATTATTAAGGGGAAAAGAGCTTCGTGGTTGTTTAGCTCGACAACATACATCACAAGAAACTAATTTATTTGGATGAGAAATAAATGGTAACATAGACAAGTAACGTGCAGATGGATGCCCCAGCCGACGATGCCATAGAGCAGAATTGGCAGAGGTGCTGATGGCGTTTATGGTTGCAGAAGATGAGCACAAGAGATACACCCCTTCGCGTTCAACACCCATTCCAATCGTCCTCTTGGTCTTTAGGTCCTGCAGCAGACAAAACGAATTAACAAATAGAGCTATGCAAGATTGTTGAAGCAATTGAGAGACCGAGATCAAGTTGCATGTTATAGATGGCACAAAAAGAACATTAGAAAGATGAAGTGATGAGCCCAAGTTAATGGTGCCACACTGTGTAGCAGAGCTGCGAACTCCATTTGGAAGGCCAACCGAGCAAGGTGAGATAGTCTGCACGTTGGAGAGGTAAGAGAGAGTGCCTGTCATGTGTTGGGATGCTCCGCTATCAATGATCCATGATGGATGAACAATCTTACCGGTGAGTTTGTCAGTTAAAGGTGCAGACGAGACAACTAAAGACATGAGTTGTTGAAGAACGTCAGGAGTGAAATCTGCCATAGTGATAGAACTGGAAGGTGATGAAGTAGAAGCGGAATTGGCAGTAGTAGTGTGAGCTGCACGAGCAGAATGTGATTTGGGATGAAGATAGAAAGGTGATTTGGGATCTGAAACCTTAAAGGTTCGTGGTGCGGAAGTCATGGTGAGAAAGAAAAAAAAAAAACAAAGGCTTGTAGATCGTCAAGCTCTTGATACCATAAGAGGAGGTGCTTTGAATTGGCAACTTGAATTCATTGATGAGAGAAAGACCAAATATAAAAACTTAGCTATTTACATCAGCTAATTTGAATACTAGATAATATCTAAAAATAACAAACTAAACAAACTAAACTCTAAACAACTTAGCTATTTACATCAGCTAATTTGAATACTAGATAATATCTAAAATAACAAACTAAACAAACTAAACTCTAAACAATATATATTGTTACAACAGTCGAATGCAATCCTAATAATCTGTCGATTCTATCTGTTCACCTATTCAAATTTGGTGCATTAAATTTGAAAATTATTCACTTAATTAATTTATTTATTGCTTTGTCTGATTATTACAAAACTTAAATGGTCAAATTCATTTAATCTTGGGCTGGCCCATTTATCCGTGATTTTTTTGTGCAAAACTAAGTTTTACAAAAGGAAACAATATTTTTTTTTCTCAAACAATACTAGTTACCTACGAAGCACCGACACTTTAAGAATTCTGACGTGTCATGTCCGACATTTTTCAACACTCTTTGATACTCCGACACTCCAACATATATTATAGAAATTCAAAAAAAAAAGGTTCAAAGTTGTGTTGCATTGAGTTTTTAGTTCCAACTATTAGATCCGTTGGATTATGGTTACCATTTTATTGAGTTTAATATAAATATTTGGGATATCTTATGTTTCTTTGTAAAATTGATGAATATTATAAGTTTAGTTTCATTTTTTGTTAAATTATTAAATATTAAATATAATATACACTACATAAAATATAAATAATATTTAATATCAAAACGTGTCCTAACGTATCGAAATCTATAATTTTTTAAAATTAACGTGTCAGAGTGTCGTGTCATATCGTATTACGTGTCTCGTGTCAGTATTGGTTAAATAGCTAGCTACTACTAAGCAACCACCGAAAATAAAGCACAAACTCCAAACCACTCTCCCCGCTCCAACAAAAAATAATAATAATAATAATATAACAAAAAGACAAAACTATAAGTTATTTTTATTTATAATTCAAAAAGTAAAATTAAAAATAACAAGCAAAAACTTGAAATAAAATATTCAGAGCGTGAAACACGTTCTTCTATTTTTAAACTTTAAAATATTTGCACAAAATTTACCCAAAAAATATAGTTGAGCACTTTCTAATTAAGATATTACCTGACAGGGTTAATATATGGGTTGTGTTAATTTTAACATGATTCAATATTTTAATATTGTTAATTTTATGGGCATGAAATTGAGTCTGTAATGTCTTAATTAACATAAACATAAGAATTGGGTCAATTTTATATTTTGATGTAAAAATCTAGAGGAAAATCAAATCAATTAACCTACCTTTAATATGTAAATAAGGGAACTAAAAATATTTTCATTGAGTAAAATCTATTTTGGAAAATCATTTATTCAAGTGTGCTCCCTAAGAGTGAGCTCAAATCATTATATAAAATCATCGCTTTTCTTTATAATATTGCATAACCCAATCAGATAATGTGAGTTAATAAATTATCATGTAAAATGCAATTTCACATTTTAACGATGTTTTGGTATCAATGGAAATAACTTATCTGCATTCACTACAGAAAAAATGAAGGGTTCGCTTTTTCTGCAGTTACTATAGATAAGTTATCTGCAGTACGCCCAATACGACGTCGTTTTGAGGCGGAAATCATGGTGTCTTTGTAATTTTAATTTATTTCAGTGTTATAATAGTCTTTATATTTATAAATTTTTTAGATTTTAATCCCAAAACAACGTCGTTTTAGGAATAAATGCAGATAACTTATGTGCAGTAACTGCACAAACATTTTTCCCAAAAATGAATCCTTATTTTTAATCATAAAATAAAAAATGACATCATTTTAGAATTACAGGAGATAACTTCATCTCATGTGTTACGAGAAATATTAATCACATGTAAGAGAGAGAAATAATAAAATTAGTTGTGATTTTGATATAATGATATTGAAAAGTGGTAGCGAAATGTAGACAGAAAAAGCATGTAGATAGAATAACATATCTATGTGAAATATAACAAAAAAACAAAAACTATAAGATATTTTTATTTAAAATTCACAAATTAAAAATAACAAACAGAGACTGGAAATAAAATATTCAGAGCGTGAAACACGTTCTTCTATTTTTATACTTTAAAATATTTGCACAAAATTTACACACAAAAAAGAGAATGTTTGAGCTCTTTTTAATTAAGATATTACATCACAGCGTTAATATACGCGTTGTGTTAATTTTAACATGATTCAATATTTTAATATTGTTAATTTTATGGGCTTGCATGTCTTAATTAACATAGGGATCAGAACTGGGTCAATTTTATATTTTGATGTAAATATCTAGAGGAAAATAAAATCAATAATTAACCTACCTTTATTATATAAATAAGGGAACTACAAATATTTTCATTAAGTAAAATCTATTTTGGAAAATTATTTATTCAAGCCTACTTAAGAGTGAGCTCTAATTATTATAAAATCATCGCTTTTCTTAATAATATTGTATGACCCAATCACATAATGTGAGTTAATAAATTATCATGTAATTAAAATGTAATTTCACAATTTAACGTGTAAAACGCAGGTAATAAGTTAATCCGAATCATGATGATCTCTATCCTAGAAACTCAATTAAAATGCAACCCGTGAATCGCGATGGTATATTTTTCTAGGATATTCTTAGGATACGAACGGTGACTTTCTAGCCTAATATTTGTCTGGTTATATTATTGAAAGGAAATTATAATTTGTAATAAGAGATATGACATAGTGCATTATTAATTATTTTTGGAGGTATTGTAATTAATTATCGTTTTGTGACTAATTCAATTTAGGACAAATACTTCGATTAAGGCTTTAAACTTCTTCTAAAGATGATATTATTAATTATTTTTAATAAGTAGTAACAAATTTATAATTATCAACATGTGAATAAATTGTCAGTTTAATTTAAAAAACCAATTAAACTTAAAAATTTAAACAGTCAGTGAATATATTTTTATTATTTTATATTATATTACTCATATTTTATACAAAAAAAATTAAAATATTTTATTTATTATTATATTATTCCTTAACACACGGGTTTTTATTGTTCTTTTATTACTTTATGCTTAAAGTTAATTTTTTATTGAAAAAATATGGGGATAAGATTGAAGAGTAAAAATATTATGTGTAAATTTTTTATATATTATATTATTCCAAAACTTAATTAATTCAAACTGTATTTTTTTTGTTACAAATATATATATATATATATATATATATATATATATATATTATTTTTAAATATATTTATTGATTCATGGATTATCCGATTAGTCTAATGTCTTATTTTGGAGGATACATTTCCAAAATTATTTTTTTTATAGGGTTTATCATCTATCATTTAATATAATCAGACAAAAACTTTTTTATACTCACAATATTTGGTGTGGCCCGCAGCAAAAAATAAAAATTTCTGACACGCAAAACGAATCTCTATAACATTACAAAATCACTTTTCCTACTACATAACTCTTATAAAACTTTTTTTTTTTTGGTAACATATAAAACCTTTTTTTATATGATACTATTCTATGACAACGTACCATCATTATTATCTCTTTTCAACTATTGCTACCACAATCCTCACTCCCATCATCATCACTCAGACTAGAAAGATAACTGATGGTACACTTATTTTTAAAGATTAAGATGAATTTATACAAAAAAAAACATCTTTTTATTTTAACACATGTGTATCTTTTTTAAATATAAAATTATGTCCTTTTAAAACAAGAAAAAAAAAGATAAATTATGAGAGTGAAAAAAAAAAAATCTCTCCTACGTAATCTATTTCTTTCTCTGTCTTGAAAGATCATCCTTTAAAAAGTTACATATTTTTTCCTTTAAAATTGCATCCAAATACGAAAATGCTTTACTTTAAAACATAAAAAAATAATGCATAATTTTGTACACGACTTTTAATATGAGTATTGTTTAGGAGCTTTGTCAGTGGAAAATCCACGTTCTTTACTCGCAAAATTACAAAAGAAAATTATTGAAAACTTCCAAAATGTTAAAGGGGCACGGTGCAAAGCTAAACGTGGTCCAAGGATACCAAAATCATCAAACTGCAAATCAGCGGCTCACAAGTCACAACCACGAAACTCTCATGACAAAACACATGCTGAAAGGAAAAGGTCTATTCCACCCGTGGGTAGTTATACTAAGGCGATAAAAGAAGAAACTTTAAATATATAAGTAACGGTGAAATTGGATCAGGCTGGCCTACATGAACCTACGGTTCGATTTATGTCAGGTTAGATTTGACTTAATATATTCTCTAAAATAGGTCGGGTTTGGGCTTGAAAAAAGCTTATTTAATAAAAAGGTCATAGTCTCACTTTCACAAGATCTGCCCTATAAGCGTACATGCCGGCATATATTATACTATTTATTTAAAAAAATTAAAACTAAATAAGTATGTCTTGAAAAAAAAATATATATATAAATTTAATCGATTGCAATTATTTATAACTTAATTATATTCGATTATATTTTAATAGAAATCTGAATTTATTTCTTATATAGGAGGAACTAAAATCTCATCATGTTAGATTGTGTATATGAATATATTAAAAGGTTTTTGGGAGAGGTTATACCTACTACAAGCATTGTTTGTTGGATTCATGTAGTTATTTTAATTTACATAGTGTGGATTTGTTTATTGGATATGAAGTAATATATGTTATTTGGTTTGAGCATTTTGCTTTTGAAAATGATTTAAATACAGATTGTTTGAGTTTTATTGTGATTCATGAGTGTTGTTGTGATTTATGATTCTGTTTGGACGTTGAACTTATAATTTTTGGTTTAGCAACATAATTTGAATATCTTATAAAGTTGATTCATGGTTCTATTTAGAAGTTAAAAATTAACAGGCCAACGGGTTAGGCCAGGTCATTTATTTTTTTAAACGGGTCAAACCAGGCTACACTTAGATTCATACTAGGCTTGAGTCAGGCCAAATTGAAGAAAAAAATTACGTAGGCTTGGATTTTTCGGGGTAAAGTTTGATCAACCCCACCTACTTTCACCGCTGCATACAAGTAAATAGCTAGTTGTTCGAAAAATAAAATAAAATCAATTTGTGTTGTATCGGATTCAAACGTCCATTTATTCATTTGCTAGCAAGTACTTTTATCATATGAATATTTTAAATTTAAGTAAATTATAAAATAATATTGAAAAACAAATTTAAGATAAAAAATTAAAAATTATGAAAAATATGCATAATTAATTCAAGTAAAGTATAAATACTATATGATTAAGAAAAAAATATATGAAAATTGTAAAATTTATATTTAATTAAAATTTAGAAATTTCAAAAATAAATGAAAACATACATTTTCAATTAAATAAAATGTATTAATAAATCTAATCATTCTTAAGAATATATTTTTTATTTTAATACATAAAGTTGGATTTAGTAAAACGAAACAAGCCAGAGAGAGTTTTTTAATTTGTAAACCTCCTAGAATGCTCTTATCTCAATCAAAATATATCAATTTTATAACGTTGTGGAAGGGTCACTACGATAAAGATAAGTTAATAAGACAAAATGGAACGATTCACTAAGATAGGGACTAGGTAATTAGACATGCCAAATTTTTGTTTTATTTTACTTTTTCTATCTCTCGGGTACCGTACCTTGGAACTTTGAATTTGGAGATGGGGTTAATTTCGATATTTTTTAAAAATAATTATATTTTCATATATATAAAAATACAACTTTTTGTTATAAAAAAAAATTCAACTTTTATGAAATTATAATCTTTATTTTTTTAAGAATAACTTTTTATTATAATCTAACACAACATACAAAAAAATAAGATCCACTAAAAAAACAAATTTTACGATTTGAATGAAATAAATTTATCTCATGCAATATGAGAAACATACTTTTTTGATAGTAAAAATGGGTTATAAAATTTTACCAAAAAAAAAATTGGGTTATAAAAGTGTAAGGCTATACAAAATCATCCTCCTTATAAATATATTAGATTATATTTATATGGTTTTTATTATTTATATATAATTTAAAAAAATTACACACTTAAACTCCAACTTTATATAAAGGGAAAAGTGTTTATCTTTTTAAATAACACAACTTATATCCTTTCCAATTTTATTTTTTTGTCAACTCTCTCTTCTCCCTCCTCCTTTATCTATCTCTTTATCTTTATTAAAATGACACAACTTTACCTCCTTTTAAATGACACACATTTTTCCCAGAATCTAAATGAGCAAATGTATTCTTAACTAGTTTGCAAGAATTTTTTAGAAAGTTAGGTAACAATGTATAAACTTTTTTTTTTTTGAATAAATTCAAAGGTAATCTGGCCGTAACCGAAGACTAATCCCCATCAAGCACTGTCGGATCTTTTCGGGGCGGCTCTCCCAAATTCTTTTTTTCCATTCCAGTGTTCAAACTCGAGATCTCTGATTAAGGGGTCCAAGATCCTTACCACGTTCAAAGAGTTTGGTAACGATGTATAAACCTAAAAATTACACTCCAACTTTTATTTTTCAAATAATTATGGTATAAGTACAAGTAATATTCTGAAGTACAAAAATGATTTCTCCCATTATAAATAGGTTGCTTCTCTTGCCTTTATTGTCATCAAGCTAGCTAAACAAAGACAACCCCAACATACCTCACAAACATGGCTTCCGAAAGGCAAGCAGTGATCCTTATTCTCTTGTCCCTCTTCACATTCTCCTTCACCATCAAGTCATCACAGGCATCCACTGGTGGGATCGCCATCTATTGGGGCCAAAACAATGGTGATGGCACCTTGACCACCACATGTGACACTGGAAACTATGAGATTGTGATCCTCGCTTTCCTTATAAACTTCGGTTGTGACAGAACCCCAGTATGGAACTTCGCAGGCCATTGTGGCGACTGGAGCCCTTGTACAAAACTACAACCCGAAATAGAACATTGCCAGGAAAAAGGTATCAAAGTGTTCCTTTCACTTGGAGGATCAGCTGGAGACTACTCTATCTGCTCACCCGATGATGCAAAAGTGGTTGCCAAGTACCTTTATGATAACTTCCTCACTGGTCAATATGGTCCACTAGGAAGTGTCTCCTTGGACGGCATTGATTTTGACATTGAAGGTGGTTCAAACCTGTATTGGGATAACCTTGCAAGGGAACTTGATACTCTCAGACAACAAAAATATTATTACTTGTCTGCAGCCCCACAATGTCCTATTCCAGATTACTACCTTGACACAGCTATCAAAACTGGCCTTTTCAATTATATATTTGTTCAGTTCTACAACAACCCTCCATGTCAATATTCTGATGGCAATACTGCATTGCTTTTCAATTCATGGGACGCTTGGACCTCCTTAGTTCTACCCAATAATTCAGTATTCATGGGATTACCAGCAGCGCCTGATGCAGCTCCAAGTGGGGGTTATATAGATCCAGAAGTGCTGATATCTGATGTACTTCCCTACATAAAGAAGGCTTCCAACTATGGAGGAGTTATGCTTTGGGATAGATTTCATGATGTTCAATCTCATTACAGCGATAAGATAAAGCCGTATGTTGCAAAAGATGTGTTGCAATTTGTGACGGCAGTTTCGGACGCAATATATGAGTGTGTGTCCGTAGCTCTGCGCCGCTTCCTACCAAAACCATATTAGAATATGGATATTGGCGTGCAGACTATACACTTTGCAGCCTATGTGTATGTATGGAATAAACGAGTGGTTAATTACCTTTGTGGTATGTATCTAGTCAAGCTTTGATTTCCTAGGTGTTATGTATATGTAACTAATCAACGTGAATCAAAGCATGTTTCATATCATGTAACCAGACAACCTTCTTAAGATGATAGCATATGGTACGTAATATAAATAGGCTACAAAGATACCTAGCTAGATAACCAAAAGAGAATTTGTGTTTACTGGATCCATCATCATGTAAACCAAGGTTAATCTATGCTATTGTCCAACTAGACCCGAGCCCGACTCATCATGATCATAATGGACTAATTAATCAAAATAGTTAAAATTGAAATATTCATTAACCGATTAATTTTAAAATATAAAATTAATATTGTCCACGTAGATAAAAATTTCTAACATTTAGATCATCTAGGCAACCAGCTCTTTCATGATCTATTGCGAGTTTTTTGCTAGTTTTGAATTCATTTGTAAATAATTTGGCTTACGTGCTGCTGGTTGCTGTTTTTTATTTGTTTCGTATGGGTTTGATAAAATGCATAGTTTATTTTATCAGAAATTTTCGTTTACATGCTCCTTATATTTGTGATGGACTATTAGTGCTTTCCCTCTATTCGTAAGAGTTGAGTATGCATGCTTTGATCTCCTATATGTTGATTTCGGGTATTCCCAGTGGTAGGTAGATTCTTCGGTTGGTTCTGAGAACATGGTCTTGAATCCTGTTTTGGACTGCACTCTGAATTTTGGTGGTGCTGACTTGATCTGTAATTTTGATAAATATACTTTGGGAAAAACTATTCTTATCGTCACATAACATAAGTTTTCTCTCCTACATACCATTCGATAATTGTACCATCTTTTTTTTTCTTTACTTTTCTCAGGTGGTGGAGCCCATTAGTTTGTCTCTATGACATGAGATAATTATATTTTTTAACATGAGATTAATAAAACTCATATACTTTGCTGGTTTGTTGTTTACTTCGAGTCTTTATTTTCAACTTTAGTGCAGAAAATGTATGGGCTTATAGGACATGGAGTTTGTGTTTTTTTTTTTTTTTTTTTTGGTATTCAAGTTTGTGTTTATTTGCTCCTACATGCCAAACAAGTTAACGATGATTCTCACTATATATCTAGTTGTTTGAAGGAAAAAAAAAAAATCAATTTGTGGTGTGTCAGATTCAAAAGACGTTTTAGTCATTTAGCAGCAAGTATATTTTATTATATGAGTATTTTGAATTTAAGTAAAATATAAATAATAATGAAAAATAATATTTATGACAAAAATATTCAAAAATATGAAAAATTTAATTCAAGTAAAATATAAAACTACTGATTAAGAAAAATATCTAAAATTGTAAAAAAGAGAGCATAATTAATTAAAATAAAATTATATTTAGAAAGTTAACAATTTCATAATAACATATTTTTTAATTAAAATAAAAAGATTTAATAAATTTTATTATTCCTAAAAAATATATTTTATTTTAATATAAACATGGATTTAGTATAACGAAAGAGAAAAATTTTAAATTTCCAGGATGCTATTATCTGAATCAAAATATATCAATTTTATAACATTGAGGAAGGGTCCACTAGACCACTACGATATGGTCAAGTGAATAAGACACAATGGTAGGGTAACTAGGGTTCACTAACATAGGGACTAGGTAATAAGACATGCTAATGTTTTATTTTATTTTATTTTATTTTACATATCTCTCGCATACCGTACCTAGGAACTTTGAATCTGGAAATGGGATGAATTTCGATTTTTGTTCAAAATATAAATTATTTAGAGAAAAGTTATATTTATAAAGATGAAATAAGTTATATTTATAAAAAAATTATTTACAAACTCTTACAAATTATATTATATGTAAGATTTATAATAAAAAAATCATAATAAAAAAAATTATAAATATAATTCTCCGGTATAAAAATAACTTATCTTAAAATAATTTTATCTTAATATACATTCTATCTTAAAATAATTTTATCTTAATATACATTCTACAATTCAGTTCCGTCAATAGCTAAACTTTGGATCCAGATACAATTCTGATCCGTCAATAATAACTAAACTTTGAATCCAATCTGCGAGCCGGGGATTAATTCAGAATTTGGATGCGAGTCTAATAAATATGATATTTATATTCCTTCCTAAATAATGTTAATGGAGTTCAAATTGATGTTCTCTCCCATCACTCATTTCTCATACCACTAACTGAGACACCACACTTGCCTCAGATGCACCGACACGCTGAATTTTGTAAAATTTGCGTGTCGGACACGTGTCCGACACGGACACGCTCTGACACGCTCGAACACGCGTCCGACACGCAGTCAACATTTGGGGACACGCGGTCAACTCTCCGACACGTTCCGACACACAGTCAATATTTGGGGACACGCGGTCAACATTTGGGGACACGCTCGGACACGCTCGGACACGTTTTTTTTAATTTTTTTTAATTTTTTTAATTTTTTTTAATTTTTTAATCTTAATTTTATTTTATTAATTAAATATAAAAGAAATAATTTATAAATTAATATTTTTTGTTATGAAATTTGACATTAAAAATAAACAAAGTACAAAAAATTATTTATACTTATATTTATGTTATGAAATTTAAATATTTGATTGGTTATATGACTTATTATGGACTCTTATATGTATTAAATAAAAATTATATTATATATATTAAAAATTTTATTTAATATCAAAACGTGTCCCAACGTGTCGAAATATGACATTTTTTAGAATTAACGTGTCGGCGTGTCGTGTCGTGTCCCGTATCCCGTGTCCCGTGTCCGTGCATGATAGACACTTGCCTATATAATCGGACCACTGAATTGAATTCAATCACAACACTGATTTTAGTTTGAGTTTACTGTAATTCTTGTTGCCTACTTATTTTCCTGTAATTCAATTTGAATATTCGCCCTTTAACTCTACTTTGATCATTTAAAGGGTTTAGTCCAGCGAATCGTATTTCACTATTTCCTATAATTTACCATATTTTCTGTAATTTATTACGTCTTACGTTCTTTTTGTTTTTTTTCTTGGAAAAATTTTATTTTCATCAACTGTAATTTTGTAATTTGCCATTTGATCCCCTATAATTTTACACTTATCACGTAGACTTATTGTGCTGAAATAATTTATTATTTAATCTTCTATGATTTTAAATATATTTTTTTGTAAACATGATTTTAATTTATTTTTTTTTTGGTAAACTGATTTTAAATTATTATTTTTTGGTATAAACTGATTTTAAATTTTTACTTACACCCTTTGTAGTTACAAAACTTTTCATTTTGATCCCTTGATGTTTAAAAAATAAAAATTTTAAAAAAAATATTCAAAATAAATTTTCTCTCTTTTTTAGTTTATATCGTCATGTAATGCATTTAGGTTTTAAAAATTATTTCAAGTTATTTATTCTAAAATTAATTTATAAACTCTTAATCTTTTTATTTATTTTAAAAATATATTTGAAATTAAACAAATATTCAAGATAAATTAAGTATGTATTATCAAAATAAGATATTTACTTTCTTTAAATAATTTTATAACGATACTGGGTAAAAAATAGATAAAATAAAGTAATATTTGATTTAAATTTATTTTCTTGATAAAAGTAAGCTTTTTTTTAATTTCTTTTTATTTTTTAAACCCTTAATGAGGTAAGGATATGAATAAAAAAGAGGAAAAATTTATTTAAAACATTTATTTTTAAAAATTTTATTTTTGTAACAATAAGGGATTTATGTGAAAAAATTTCTAATCACAAGGTATCTAAGTGAAAATTTGAAGCCACCGGAGATTAGATGGTAAATTATTTAAGCACAATAAATTTAATTGCTAAGTTTAAAATTACCGAAGGGCCAAATGGTAAATCACAAGATCATAATGGTTAAAATTGAAAATTTTCCTTTTTCCTTCGATCGTAGTTCATTATAAAATATTTGTAATAATCTATACAACATAGCTTTCATACATAAATCCGCCTTTTCTCTTGGTAAACAAACCCCTTTCAATAAAATGTTCGTTTTCATTAAAAAAAAATATTTGAATTTTTTTTATTAATAAGATATTTTGCTAAAAAAAACTGATGTATTGTTTTAAAAAATTAACAAAAAATTAGAATATTATATATATTTAATAGAATTGTTGTTTTTGTTTAAAAAAAATAAAAATTGTTGTTGTTAACGTGGAAAAGTGTTTGTCATTTTAAATGACATAAGTTATGTCATTTTATGAGAGATAGACACAAAATAAATTTTTTATTTAGATTTTAAATTAAAAAATATCACTCACTTTCTCTCCCCCGTGAGTTTCATTTTCTATATCTATCTCTCATAAAATAAAATAATTTATGTCATTTAAAATTACAAACACCAATATTTTTTAATAAGATCTGAAATTGAAAGCGACTTGTGGCTTCCTGAGCCTCGTATAATCCTTGACACGACGTCTACTTTCTACGTGTACCTTCTTCGCAGAAAGAATTGAAGAGACTCGATAATAAAATAAAAAGTAAAGTCTATTTTGTGTACATAATAAAAAATACTGTCTTTATTTTTTTATTTTAGTGCCATCCAAAAAAAATTGGTCATTTGGTCCTCATGAAATTTAAAATAAATTCATTTTAGTCTTTTTAAGGGTATATTTTTTTTTAAATTTGTGAGATTATGATTTTATCTAAATCGATATTTTTTTATAAAGAACTAAAATGGGGTTTTATTTTTTGTTAAAGGCTCAAAATGGGCTTTACTCTAAAATAAAGAAAAATCGATGCAAACCAAAAAAAAACACCAAAAAAAAAAAGTTTACGATCCGTAGGATTATCATAAGGATCATCAGTTATGATATTGAACATGTAGTAATGTGTGGCTAGAAAGCTCCTCGCACCAAAATCGTGCCGTGCCTAGAAATTTTTAAATATTCCAGACATTGCTCTCAGTGCTCTGCTGTGTGGGCCTGTGACTTTCGACATAGTGCTCGACGATAGGTTAAAAACTCGAAGGGTGTTTGGTAGAGGATGTAAAGAATCAATTCAATCCAAAATCTTAAATTATTGGATGAGGTTACATTAATGGTTTTATATATCTTAACCCGTCCTCTCACACGAGATCCCACTGGGCTTGAAGGGTAGACAATGCACATGCCCACCTACAAATGCGAAGAAAGAAATTCCACCTGAAAGACACTGGGAGGCGACGAGGATCGAATCCGGGACACGAAGTTCTGATACCATATAAATAACCAATTCAACCCAAAAGCTTGTATAGAAGAGAAATTTATTTTTACTAGATAACTAGAATTAATGGGAAATTGTAAGAAAGTGAATTTGCTCGTAAAGTTGAAAAAAATGTGTTTGATTTGACAAAATATTACCGGGTAAATTAATTACAATTTTGTAAATCTATGTTGTTTTTTTGTCCATTTCCCCATTCATCTAAGAATACCACATTAGAAGTGGCATTTCTCCTTTGTGTTTGTCTCCAATTTTTGCTCACAATTGATAAATGATGGCATTCAAGTTTGGTTGCTAAAATTTTAAATGACTGATATAATGTATTAAGCTCTAAAATGCTTCTACATCTTCTTCTTTTTTAATTTATTTATGTTATTGACTGTAATGTGAACTGTACATATTACACAAGAGCTGTTTGATAAGGATCTAATCCAGTGAATATAACCTCCTGACTGCTTCTTCTTCTTCTTCTTTGGGTGCTGTTATACAGACATATGGTGCGTCTTCAAATGTAACAGAGAATATAAACTAACAGCAGTGCTCTCACTCATTTTTTGTCTATTTTATCAGGATGTTGGCTTTTGGCTGGAGACTATAAATCTTGATAATTACCGGCAAGTTTTTAAAGAAAATGGTGTTAATGGAGAATATCCGGAAGGAATGTCTAAGTTCACAACTGAACACATCCTTCGATTCATTAGACGTTGCCACATGAAGTGGGGAGACTTTATCACATTGTGCAAGGAATTAAGACGGATTAAAGTTTCTATCTCTCCCTTAAGTAATAAACAGATAATGACATGCCAATAAACTCACATTTGATATATATATATATATATATATATATATATATTAATCTGTTGTGATTTCGTCTCTTTTGTGATTTTAAATTTCTGTGTCTGTTGTTATGATTTTTGTTTCTATGTTTGAATTTTGGCTTTCACTTTTTTTGTAGGGTGGAAGGATCCATGCTAATGTCAAATGATCTTTACAGTTCTGAAAAAAATTCTGTGATGAAGAGGTGTATTTTATAAAATTTGTATCAGCAAGTGAAATAATCACATCATTCCTTAATTCTCTGGTCGACCCAAATGTTCGTCAAATTTCTTCCTTTCTTAATACAGCGAATCAGAACAGCTAACAGCTCAGGGTTATTTATTGATACAGCGAATCAGAACTGCTAACAGCTCAGGGTTATTTATTGATACAGCGAATCAGAACTGCTAACAGCTCAGGATTATTTAATTTTCCTTCAATAAGTTGATATGTATTTTTTCAATTTTATGGCTTTAATCGGGAGGCATATGGTTTAAATTCTGAATTTGTTTTATTGCAGCATGGTGCTTCGAATGTAATCGTCTGTCATGCAAATTTGGTGATCTACTTGGATTCTTAATTCTTTGATTGTCTTCCCGTTTCTATCAATCTTTATGCTGGGAAAGGATTTGAAAATAAAAAATTAAATAAATAATAATTTCTTTTAAAAATCAAAAAATGGAAAATTAAGTTAATCATTTATGGTGGCAGACAACTCATTCAATGTCTCACTGATTTGTACATTGGAATTACTCAGCTCTTTTAAATGCTTTCTACATTTGAATTGCTCACTCTTTTGAAATTTGAATTCTGAATTGATTTCAAATTTTGGATTTCAAATTTAAATTTCAAATTTTAACGGTGGGAAAGGATTTGAAAATAAAAAATAAAATAAATAATATTTTCTTTTAAAAATCGAAATAAAAAGTCAATGGAAAATTAAGTTAATCATTTATTGTGGAAGACAACTAATTAAAAAAAAATTATTGTAAAATAACAAATTATTCATATTTTAAAATAAAATCAAAATTTGGAAATAAATTAAATGAAAAATTATATGAACAATTTTTTATGGCGGACAACTCATTCAATGTCCCACTCCATACTACATTACAATTTCCAAATTAATAATAACTTAACCCTTCTAAATTTTGAATTTATGTTTAAATTTGAATTTTTAACTTTGTAATGATGGGAAAACTTTTTTAAAAAGGTCTGCTAGGGTTTGTTGAGGTCTGCTAGGTCCTATAGTGTAATTAACACAAATACTTGCAAAAAAAATTATTTATATAAAATACTGACAGTTATAGGTGAAAAATGGCTCGTTTATGGTGGAAAAAGGGGGGGGGAAACGTCCCCCCATCACTCAGGGGGAAGGGGGAAATACCAGAGAATCGAAGAAGGCAAAGAGCGATGTGCTGTTAGATCAGGAAATGCGCGATGGATCTCAGATTGTGGGCACAATGGAGATCGAATCAGGTGAAAGAGTCTTGAATTCTGAGGCTGAGGGGATGGACACAATGGTTGAACCGGTTGGGGAGGCACGTAGGGACCCTCGTAGGCTGGTTTCATACAAGGATAAACTCATCCAAGTTAATGGAGTCTGGGACGGGTTCCACGCGAACGAAGATGAGGACTGGCTGGCACAGTGTAAGAGGGAGGAAGAAGAGGAGAAAGAAGCTATAAGAGCTTACGAACAAACAGGGGAAGATGACCCCCTAAACCCGTACTTCCAATTCGACATTTTGGAGAAGCTGGAGCAATGCAAGAGATGGCGTAATGCCCTAATCGTGAAGTTGATGGGAAAACGAATTGGGGCAAAATTTCTTTGGAACAGATTGCATAAACTGTGGCATCTCGATGGTGAATACAAAGTCTTAGATCTGGAGAATGACCACTACTTGGTCGAGTTTGAGAAGGTTCAAGACTACCTCTTCGTTCAGCAACAAGGCCCGTGGATAGTCGCTGACCATTATCTCATTGTCCAGCGATGGAGACCAAATTTTGACCCACATGATGACAGGGTGAAGAAGTTGGCTGTGTGGATCCGAATCCCAGGAGTTCCGCGGGAGTTCTACACCCACAAAGACCTTTGGAGAATGGGCAACATGGTGGGGAAGACTCTCAGAATTGATGAAAGCTCTCTCAGGACAGGTGGTCTACATGAGGAGGTAACTGATAGAGGTAGGTTTGCCCGTATTTGCGTAGAAGTGGATTTGAGTAAAAGCCTGTTGTCCAAATTTCGGATTGGTCAAAGGCAATTGTTTATAGGTTATGAAGGATTACATCTTATTTGTTTCTTGTGTGGCCAATATGGCCATAGGAAAGACCATTGTTCGATGAATCCTGTGAATAATAAGACTGTTGAGGGGAATACAGGTGAGGCTATGCATGGTGAGCACCCTGAGCAGTGCCAGGGTGAAGGGGAATCTACAGGTGAAGTGGAAAAGAGCCAGGAGGTAGAGGGGTTTGGTACCTGGATGACGATACAAAGGAGGAATAATAAGAGGCCAGCTATGACAAACAAATCCAAGGAACAGAGCTTGGGTAAAGGAAAAATCGGAAGTGAGCAAAATGGGCAGGGTCAGAAGCCTAAGGCTTCAGGGTCCAGATTTGAATCCCTTGGGGATGAGGATGGGAAGGAGACCATTGAAACTAGAAGGAGTGTGAGTGCCTCAGCGGAGGATAGTAATTTAAAAAGGAATCCAGAAAATAGAAAGAAAAAAGCCACTGCTGATAGAACTGGCCCAAAACAGGGGCCTGCAGTCGTTGAATTATCTCCAGAGAAACAGATGACCCATCCATCTAAGTCACTAGGTCCTGCCACTGCTGATAGAACTGGCCCAAAACAGGTGCATGCCCAAAGGAATTCTGGTAGGGAGGCTATCCTGGTGAGTAGATCAAGTGTCAGACTGAAACCTCAGGGGGCAGCTCCCATGCATGAGAAGACCTTGAATATTGGGCCAGAGTGTAGTCTATCCAAACACACTGGCCCAGGTCCAGGGGCTGTCTTAGTTCCAGATTTTAAAGAAAGTCCTCCCGATGATAGTGGGAGAGGTAAAAATATATGCCAGGAAGGTAGAGTGTCCATGATTCTGGATGATATTACTAATGTGGAGGGAGAAAAAAGAACCAATGGGGTGGTTTGACTGACTCTGCGTGTTTCTTTGGCTTATTAATTTTATCTTGATGATAGTATGCACTTGGAACTGTAGAGGGGTAGGGAAAAAAGGTTTTTCTACTCTTATTAAAGATCTGGTGGTTCAGAATAAAATTCAAGTACTTGCCTTGCTTGAGACTAGAATCAGTGGGAAGAAAGCTGAAAATATTACTAGGAGATTGGGTTTTGACAGCTGTTTCAGGAGAGAAGCAGTGGGTTTTTCAGGGGGCATCTGGCTTCTTTGGAATAAAAGTGCTACTTGTGTTAGCATTTTAGAGGATAATCACCAATTTGTTCATACCAAGCTGAGGTGGCCGGGTGTTGATCAGGAGGAAAACTTCACCTTTGTTTATGGTAGCCCCAGGAGGATGGAAAGAAGGGAGCTATGGGATAGTTTGAGGAGAATTAGCAATGGGGGTGTGAACAAATGGGCTGTCATGGGGGATTTTAACGTGTTACTTGAAGCAGGGGAAAAGCAGGGTGGATCAGGTTTGTGTTGGGGTAGTACTGATGAATTTGCTTCTTGCCTTAGTGACTGCAGTCTGTTTGATTTGGGCTTTGCTGGCCCGAAATTTACTTGGAAAAGGGGCTGCCTTCAAGAAAGAATTGATAGGTTAGTGGTTAATGAAGCTTGGCATCTGGGGTTCCCTAATAGGTCTATCTCTCACCTTCTGTTTAATGGGTCGGATCACAGGCCCATTATCCTTAGGGATACCTCACCTGTTGATCATAATAAGGGCCTGAAACCTTTTCGTTTTCTGGCTGCTTGGTTGACAAATGATAGTTTTGGAGATGTGGTGAAGGGATGTTGGCAACGTAATTCTGAGTGGATTCCAGCTAAAACTAAGTTCCATCAGGATGCTACAACTTGGCACCATAATAGTTTCAAGGCTAGGCAAAATAAGAAATACCATATCCAACGTAGATTGAGAGGAGTTGAGTTCCAGCTTAGCAGGGGTCCAAATGAGGCTCTTGACAGATTGCACAAAGACCTATGGCAGGAATTAAATGCTATCTTTGTCCAGGAGGAGCTAACTTGGTTCCAACGTTCAAGATGCAATTGGTTGGCTTTCGGTGATAGAAACTCAAGATTCTTCCACTCAGCTACCATTGCCCGAACAAGGAGAAATAAAGTAACAGCTTTAAGAAATGATGAGGGAGATTGGGTGGAAGAGCCAGAGGAGCTCAAACTCTTAGCTGTTAATTACTTTAAAAATCTGTACGAGGAGGAGGTCCATAACTTACCCAAGCTGTGTATTGGAGGTTTATTTCCTTCCTTGGAGGATCATACTTGGAGGAATTTCAAAGCTGCCCCATCTTCAGCTGAGATCAGAAGTACAATCTTTGGGATGCATCCGTTCAAAGCCCCTGGAGTGGATGGGCTTCATGCTGTCTTCTTTCATTCCCAATGGGATATTGTGGGAGATTCAGTTTGTAACACCATTAAGGACATCTTTAAGGACCCGAAGAGAGTTACAGGTATTAACCAAACCTTAATTTGTCTGATTCCCAAAGTCGAGAATCCTGAAGCTATAAGTCAGTTTAGACCTATAAGTTTATGCAATGTCATCTACAAGGTGGTTACAAAAATTGTGGCTTCCCGTTTGAAGAATTATATGAGGGATCTCATTATGCCGAATCAGTGCAGCTTTGTGAAAGGGAGGCATGCTTCGGATAATATTGTGATCAGTCAAGAGATATTTCATTCCATGAGAGCTAGGAAAGGAAAGAAAGGTTGGATGGCTATTAAGGTTGACCTGGAAAAGGCTTATGATAGAGTTAGCTGGGAGTTTCTCAGGGAGACCCTCCAAGTGGCTGGTTTTCCTAGTTCCATGGTGGATCTTATTATGGAGTGTGTGTCATCATCATCCATGAATTTGCTTTGGAATGGCGCCCAAACAACTGATTTCACACCCTCTAGAGGTATAAGACAGGGAGATCCTCTATCTCCCTATCTTTTTGTTCTGTGCATAGAAAGACTTGGTCAACTCATTAATGTGGCTGTGAATCAGAAGAGGTGGCATCCGATTAAGCTAGGTAGAAAAGGTCCTCCCATTTCCCACCTGTTTTTTGCAGATGACCTGCTCCTGTTTGCTGAAGCCTCGGTAGAGCAAGCTGGGCTGGTTTCTGATATTTTGAATCATTTTTGCAATGCTTCTGGGCAGAAGGTGAGCAACAGTAAGACAAGGTGCTTCTTTTCGAGAAATGTGAATCATGTTAAGAGAGGAGATCTTTGCCAAATTTTGAATTTTGCTCCAACTGCTGACTTAGGCAAGTACTTGGGGATTCCTATCCTCCACAAGAGGGTTAATAAAAATACCTTTAGGTATATAATTGACAAGACGAATAGCAAGCTTAGTGCTTGGAAGGCTAAATCCTTGTCCATGGCAGGTAGGATTGTGCTCACCAAATCTGTCCTGGCTGCCCTTCCATCTTACTCTATGCAGACTGCTCTTCTGCCCCTTGGAACGTGTGATGAAGTTGAGAAGAAAATGAGGGGTTTTGTTTGGGGATCCAATCAAGATGCTAGGAAAGTCCATGCATTGCCTTGGAATACTGTGTGTAAGGCCAAAGAGAAGGGTGGTCTTGGGATTAGGAGTTTGAGACTTACCAACAAAGCTTGCCTCATGAAAATTGGGCATAGAACTCTTACTCATAGGAATGATCTTTGGGTGCAGGTTTTGAGAAGTAAATATAAAGTGGAGGATGGGTTGATGCCTTCGATCAAGAAAAGAAGTGGCTGTTCTAATTTATGGCTTGGCTTATCGAGGGTGTGGCCCAAAATTTATGAAGGGTCAAGGATCCTTATTGGGAATGGTGTTAATAGTTCATTTTGGGAGGATAAATGGTTGCCCATTGGCCCTCTAAAGGAGCATACAGTCCAGGACTTACCCCCTGGCACCCATACTGTTATGATAGCTCAGATGGTGGATCACCAGGGAGAGTGGAAATGGCAGGAGTTTGGGGATTTTCTAACACAAGAAGCTTTGAACTGTATTGCAGGTACCTGTCCCCCTCGGCTGGATGATGGAGATGATCAGGTGATTTGGGAGCAATCCCATGATGGTAACTTTTCCTTCAAGACAGCTTTGAATAGCCTCTGTATTGAAGATCCTCCTCAGGTTCAGCCTCACTGGAACTCAGTTTGGCAATGGGAGGGTCCTCCTCGAGTCAAGACTTTCCTATGGCTTTTGCTTGGTGAAAATCTTCTAACCAACCTAAGGAGGTTTCAAAGGCATTTTTCTACCTCAAATACTTGTCCTAGATGTAACTCCTATCCTGAAAGCTGCAGTCATGTCATGAGGGAGTGCTCCTGGTCTCAACGAATATGGAGACAATTTATTAGCAGGGAGAATTGGACAGCTTTTTGTAGCCAGAACCTGCAGAACTGGTTAGTGTCCAATTTATCTCCAAAAATTAGCTTACTGGGAGGCTTGGATGGCAGTATTTTATTTGGGCTTATTTGCTGGTTTATATGGAAAGATAGGAATAGTTTTATTTTTGAAAATACTAATTCTACAATAGAGGATATAGTTAGATCTATTCGGACTTTCTTGCAAAATTTCTTCGAGGCAAGGAAACTGTACAGAGATACTGGGCTGCAAGTTGGGCAGAAAGTGGAAACCCTTGTTCAATGGGTACCTCCTCCGATGGGGTGGATAAAAATAAACACGGATGGTTCTGCTTTGGAAGGTAATAGAAAGAGTGGGTGTGGAGGAGTCCTAAGGGATGAATCTGGGCATTGGCTTATGGGATTTGCTAGAAACCTGGGAGTAGGTAGCTCTGTCAAAGCAGAATTATGGGGCTTTTTACTGGGATTACAGACTGCTTGGAATTTTGGGTATAGGAAGGTGATCAGCGAAGGGGATTCCCAAGTAGCTTTGGATATGATCCGGATTGGGTGTGATTCAAATCATCCGTATGCAGGCCTGGTGAAGAAGATCAACAAGTTGAAGGATCGTGATTGGCAGGTGTCCTTTGTTCATACTTATAGAGAGGGCAATGGAGTGGCTGACTGGCTGGCGGGGTAATTAGGCTTTAGTTTGTTTTTAATTCTCAAAAAAAAAAAATCTTTGAAAAATCTTTTTTTGGGAAACTGTTTTGATGGATACTCCTCCCCAAAGTTGTCTTGGGTTGCAAATAATAATAATTTATTATTATTTTTATATGTGATTGCAATAAATGAAAGTCTATCTCAAATATTAGTGTAGTTGCTTTGATTCTGTTCATATGCGTTTGTTGCAATGTAAGGCCTTATACATGCTTGTTTGATTAGGCTTTAGTTTGTTCGGCAAAAAATATAAAAACCTTTGTACATGTTGAGGCACAAGTACACCCACAAACACTTTTTTATAATTAAATTAAAATTTCATCATTCTTCTTTTATAATTAAATTCCTAAATCTGAACGAAAATCACACAAGAAATGACATATTTAGTAAGTGTTGAACTCATCCCTCCAATGATTGCTACGAAATGACACTGAATGAATAGCGTTTTCATATTATAGGTAAAAGTTGATATTTTAAATCCATATTTGCTTGGTGTTAATGTTACCTTGATTTTGTTGATGAATGTTATAGTTAGCAATGATTTGTAAGCATTTTTCTTTTTATATCTCTTTCTCATGTTAACATTGTGTATTATAACGTATTATGATGTAGTTGTATGCAAAATTAATTATCCTTCTGAATAGCAGATTTTGATCTGTGATTGATATTTGCAAAACTCTGTGTCAATGCTGTAATTTTTTTCACCTAAAATATAGAATAAAATAATAACACAGTTTTATAAGTATAAAATTTACAATGCAATTAATGAATTATGATGGGCGACAAAATTTTTGATCTTGAATACCCGTGCATCGCACGGGTAATATACTATTATTATGAAAGAACAATACAGCCGATGTTCGTAAATACTGCTTAGGAGCTTTGTCAATGGAACACCCACGTTCTTTACTCGCAAAATTGCAAAAGAAACTTATTGAAAACTTCCAAAATGTTGAAAGGGATTGCAGTTGAAGCTAAACGTGGTCCAAGGATATCAATTCATCAATCTGCCACTGTAAGTCATTGGCTCACAACCACTGACAAAGCACATGCTATAAAGAAAGGGTATATGCCACCAGTGCCCACTGCCCAGTGGGAGAAAACCTTCGGTGAGGGTATATGCCACCAGTAAAAGAAAATCGTTGGTGGTATAGCATATTGTTACGAATATAATTATTGGGTTGTAATTTAACTCATTTAAAAAAAAGTCTAATTAAAAAAAAAAATAAGATAATAAAAATGTATCCAAATAAAATATATCATCAACAGCATTAATAATTTTTCAAAAATTCATAAATTCAATGTATATTCAAATAAAAGGAGGGATATTCTTACTATCAAATTTTTCTACTACCAACTCGCTACCTATCTAATCACTTTTTTTTTTTTTCAAATTTTTTTTAACATTCTTTCATTTTGATTCAATGGTGACTAGATAGGTAGTAAGTTAGTAGTAGAAGATTTCGATACTAAGAATATCCTCCCTCTTCAAATAATATAATATAAAATAAAAGCATTTAAAAAGTCTCTTTAACTAATAAAATGTGGTGAAATCTATTGAGGAGAGAGAGAGCTATTATGAATAGTATAAAAAATATAAAATAAAAATAAAAGTTAGTATATTAGGTTGGTCTGAGAGGCTCTAAGGTCGGACTTTCAAATTGAAGCATGTAGCCTTTTTATTAAACAAACTTTTATACAAGTCCAAGTTTGGTTTTAACAATAAATTTTGGGTAAAGTGTGTATCATTTTAAAGGATGTAAAGTTGTGTCATTTTAAGAGAGAGAAAAAGATAGATAAAGGAGGAGAGAGAGTTGACAAAAAAAATAAAGGTGTGAGTCTCACCTCTTTGTGAGAGTGAAAGGATATAAATTATGTCATTCAAAAGGATAAATATTTTCCCATAAAGGATAAAAAGTGTATGTCATTTTAAAGTATGTAAAGTTGTGTCCTTTTAAGAGAGAGAAAGAGATAGATAAAGAAGGAGTGTGAGTTAACAAAAAAAAAGTGTGGGTCTCACTTCTTTGTGAGAGTGAAAGGATATAAATTGTGACATTTAAAATGATAAACATTTTTTTTTTTTGTAATCAAATGATAAACATTTTTCCCAAACTACTAACTAGATAAGCGAGAAAAGAAGAAATTTGAGTATGGGTTTAATATATTTAATGGTGTATATACCATAAAATTATTTTATATATTTATCAAGGGTTTTATAAGAGTTATGTTGTCGAAAAGTGATTGTGTTATGTTATAGAGATTCGTTTTACGTGCCAGAGTTTTTTTTACTGCGGGCCCCACAAAATATTGTATGTGTAGGAAATTTTATGTGATCGTGTTAAATGATAGATGATAAACCCATTTATCAAAATGTACATAGCCATATTTTTTCTTTATCTCTCTTGTCCTTTTATGACTTCACATGTACGGATGGCCGTAAATATTTTTAGTATGTAGGAGATAAAATTTTCTCCTATAAATGAAAAATATCAAATCCTTTAAATATACAAGTAAATAGCTAGTTGGTTGAAAAATAAAATAAAATCAAGTTGTGCTGTATCAGATTCAAATATCCATTTATTCATTTGCTAGCAAGTATTGTTGTCATATGAATATTTTAAATTTAATAAATTATAAAATAATATTGAAAAAAACATTTAAGATAAAACTATTCAAAATTAATTCAAGTCAAGCATAAATACTATAGTTTAAGAAAAAAATATAAATTCCTTAAAAAATGTATAATTAATTAAAATAAATAAAATATAAAAGTTTTAAAAATTAATGAAAACATATATTTTTAATAAAAATAAAATGAATTAATAAATTTAATCATTCTTAAAATATTTTTATTTTAATACATAAAGTTGGATTTAGTATAACGAAACAAGCAAGAGATAATGTTTAAATTTGTAAACCTCGTAGAATGCTATTTTCTCGATCAATCAATTTTGATAACATTGGGGAAGGATCCACTACGATAAGAATAAGCGAAATACATAATGGAAGGGTTCATTAAGATAGGGACTGGGTGATAACTAATAAGACATGCTAAATTTTATTTTTCCTGTCTCTCGGCTCGGGTACCGCACCTAGGAACTTTGAATTTGGAATTGGGTTTATTTCGATATTTTTAAAAAATATATACTAATTTTTTATAAAAATCACAACTTTTATAATATTATAATCTATGTTATTTTCTAATAAGAATAATTTTTATTAATTAATCAGTAATGTTAAACATAAAATTTATAATTTTTTAAAAAATAATTTTTTTTAAATCTCAAATAAAGGAAACATTTAGTTTGGTATAGAAGATGTTTTTTTATCAAAAAAAAATTATTGAAAATATGGTAAGAAATATTTTTACCATTATCCAAGCACG